>JARQOC010000003.1:295335239-295438246 GCA_033576535.1 Allobates femoralis
GGCGGTTCTGGTCTGAGGTTTTCAATGCATACGCCCGGATACAGGTAAACAAGCCGAATGCTGCCCAGAATCGGCAATGTTATCCATTTTTCCAGGTCCTATTGGGCTACAGAAGAGGGATATTCTCCGCTTTTGCATCTCGGCTGCTCGTGCTGTGATCCCGAGGTTCTGGAAATCAAGCCGGGCTCCATCTCTACTTGATTGGTTCAAAGAATTGATGGACATATATCGAATGGAGGAGCTCGCAGCTGATGTGTCGGGATCTCGGAACAAATTCTTAGGGATTTGGGTTGAATGGATTCTTTTTCACGACTCTGCAGAATTTAGGAGTATCTTTTCCAGCACAGATAATATGGCTCGACCTCTGGCTGATGGGGAGCCAGTGGGATGAGTACCCTTTCTCCTTCCCATACCTCACCCGTCCCCCCCCCTCCTTTTTTTCTTACGTGGCTTTTCTTTCCCAGTATAACTTTTTCTAATGGTTTTTGTTTCTCTTCTCTCTCTCTTCTTTTCTATCTCTCTTTTCTTCCCATCTGATACATTCAGTCTAGGTATTTCCTTTCTACACCTATAACTTCAGAATTCTAGTGAACATTAGACAGGTATCGGAAACTCTGAGCTGTGAGTAGATCATTAATATTTCGGCCTTCCTTTCCGGTACACCAGTCGATAGACTATTCCAACTAGGCCTCAACGGGTAATGACTCACTTACGTGGTCAACCTGTTAGAAGGGGCCAAGTGATAAAAATCATTCTGCTGGGGCTGCTTGTCCCCTTGACATCAGAACATCTCAAAACCCTGAGAAAGGTTGTATACTTGAGTGTTTGGAATTATATTTAGATTGTAGTATATATTGCACCAGAGATAAGCGCAAAAGTAAATTTGCAGCTTATCTTAAAGTTACTAATAACTTTGTGAATTCTCTTTTTGTATATTTTATATGTCTCAAGATTTTGTTAAAAGATTGAATGTATGTCTTTCATATGTTTTTTTCAAAATTTAATAAAAATGAGATTAACCATAGTTAAATATTTTAAAATATGATCCCATCACGATCCCAACTTGAAATTTGGTACAGATGTGGCTTAGAGCATAAAAGACACATGGGCAGTTTTGGAAAATTTTTATTAAAACGTTTTTTCGGAAATGCGTTTCAAAATGTTGCGTTTGCATTCGCATGGGTAAAAAATTAAAATTAACAAATATACTCTTGTGACATATCTGGTAAAACCTGGACAGTTCTGAGTAGAATGGTGTTTATTTTGTTTCTCTATCTTATTTCTAGCCCGAGATAAAAAAATGTAAAGTCATACCAGGCCAAAATTCACCCTTTTTTTAAACTTTAAAAATCTGTAAAAAATTAACTGATAAAGAAAAAAATTCCAAACTTTTAATTTGTAATTAACTAAAGTAGTACTTTATAAAGGAAAAAAAAAAAAAAAAATCTAAAGACGTCAGGTAAAAAAAAATATTCATATTTAGATCACTTGATATGGAATGACCCATTGACGCTATTAATAGTAAAATATGTTAAAATATGATCCCATTGTGATCCCAACTTGAAATTTGGTACAGATGTGGCTAAGAGCAAAGCAGACAAATGGGCAGTTTTTGAAATATTTAAAGGCGCCGATTTTTCGGAAATACGTTTTAAAATTTTGCGCTTGCGATCACATGGGTAAAATATTAACAAAGATCCTCTTGTGACATATCTGATGAAAGCCTGTATAGTTCTGAGTAGATTGGTGTTTATTTTGTCTCTCTATCTTATTCTAGCCTGAGTTATGAGGAGAAACGTAAAGGTAGGCAACAGCGAAATTCACACTTTTTCCGAACTTTGAAAATCATTTTAAAAAAAAAAAATTTTTTTTTAATTTTTCTCTTCACATTTTGCATTGTCTGACATGCTATTATCAAATAACAAAATCTCAAAAGAATTAAAAATATAGAGGTAATAATCATTGGTTCACTTGACATGGAATAACCCCATAGTGACTGGTTTTTCATATTTTCTTGGTTTTTGTAATTTTTTATTTTGAAACTTCATACACTTGCAACTGTTATTTATCATTGTTATTGTTATTGTTATATTTTTGCAAAAAAGATTCCCTCAGTCCGGGAGTACTGAATTTCACTAGGGGGGAATGTGGCACCCCAGAGTCCGGATGCCACAATGCTATTGCCACCCTCAGGGGGTAGTGTCATACCTGAGAGCAACAGTGGGTATCCACACCAGGCAAACCAAAGCACACAACACCTTTCTGCCTTCAGGCCTGAAGGAGGAGCTCTAAACCCAGGTTCAGGGCTGCTCCCCTATAAATTATGGTCTGGGGCTAGTGAGTTCAGTTTCTAGGAGGACTGAGGAAGACATCCTGTGGACTGGAGCAGAGCTAAGCTCGTCTCAGGAAAGCCAAAGTCTAGCTTGAGGAACCCGTAGAGTGAAGCGGTGTCGTGCTCAACCCAGTGCAGAGAGTGCCCGGAGTTTCAGGCTGTGCAGGGCTAATGTCCCGGCTGCCAACACCGGAGGGTGGGGGATTCCAAGTGCCCCAGCCACACCAAAGTGCCCGCAGGCAAAGCAGCGCAAAGAGCAGCAGCAGGGAACCGCTGAAAGAGTGCAGCAGGGAGGCCTCAGAACCTGCCAGATGAGGAAAGCCACAAGTGGCTCCCAGGTTGCACGGACTCAGAATAACATCACCTGTCAGTATCCCAGCTTGCACTGTCTGGTACTTTGCTCCCTCTATCCTGCATCACACAACCTTTCAACACCATAGACTTTCCTGGTTGCCCTTGGGATACGCTCCACCCATGGGGAGCGGTACCAACATAGCTGCCTATCCATCGTTCTTAGTGGTCCCGTCTGGCAGCGTCAGGCCAAATAGCCAAATACCGCGGGTGGCGTCACGATCCATTATCCCTAATTCATATTTCCCGCATTTTTAAGTGACTCCACAAGGTTACGGTCTCAGCCCCTGTCCGTCCCCTGAAAGACCGAACCTGCCCGGTTCCGAGTATCTTACGGCCCTGGGGGCAAGTCATTTCCTGGTATCACGAACAGGATGTTGTAGACTGGTGCCACCGGGGCCTGTGTGCCGTAACTTTATTGAACTGTGTGTTTTCGCTGTCGCTGATACTGTCACGCGAGGCGCGCAGGAAGCCGAGGGGGCGTATCATCATGGGTGGCACCCAAAAGAGTACGAAGAGAAGCCCAACCTACATTCTGACAACATCCAAGAAGTGAAGGGAGCCCAGCCTGCAGCTCCGGTTGCAGCCCCTGTAGCAGCCGGAGACCCAGCTGCTGCCGCCGCAGTACCTGCCACAGCCCCAGTAATGCCATTCCTGATACCGTATACACTGTGTATATAAAATGTGGTGGTAGCGAGGCTCGTCTCCAATATTCCAATTCAGAAAGCGTCTCACTCCAACTCCAGGAGGGAAATCCGGATAATTAAACACAGGTGTAAGGGGCCCCCTACCAACAGACAAGCGTCCCCTCTTGGTCTGATCCCAGATCAGAAGGGCGACCCGTAAAGCATCCGAACCCGGGCCAAATCATCCTCTATTAAGCAAGCTAACCCAGGGCAAATTGTGTAGAGGAACTCTCAAACAACTCTGCTCCAGGCCGACCCATTGTATAGAGCTTTTGTTATAGTGCCAATCAGTCGAGTCAAAATGGCCCATTTGTAATACAATTTAAAGTGGACAGACCCACTCCACCTCTGTGTTTGTATCTATATAATGTATTTATTGACACCCTGGGCCTACGGGATCCTCAAACAAATTTTATTAAGAAATATGACGCTGGTATTCTAATGGCTACCGTTTGAAAAAGGTACAGAAACCTTGGCAAGATATCCATTTAAATCGTGTTGATTCTCCTGAACCACAATAAAGTCTGTTTATCATAGCTATTTAAATAGATTCTGCAGTTTAAACGAAAGTACCCTAGGGCAGCGGGCCACCTCTCAGGAATGAGACAACCTGGCCCACCGAACTGGCGTGACAGGTACATGGGAGGACACCCAGTCCTGTCTGTCGTGCTAGATTGCATCCCCATTACACTTTGCTGGACACCAGCTCGCAGGTGACATCAATACCGTAAATCCTTTACCAGAGATATTGGGCAGACTTTGACATCTTACACCGCCCAGATGAAAGTTTTACTATATATGCTAGTAATGGTTAGCCTGTGCCACAGATAGGGTTCAAAGAGGTGACCATGAAGGTAGGGTCGGTGGAACTGAAAGCCCAGGGATTGATAATTGTTGATGTTGATCGACCAGAAAGTAACCCAATGATAACCTTAGGCACTAATGTTATTGAGAATTGTCTAGCGGAGATTATTGTTTTGTTACAACAGGTTGCCGAAACTGCCAGCCTCGGGCAGCAACAAGTCCTGCAGAAAGAGATAAAGGCCCTGGTGCCGGTCGGCAGTGTGAGAGTAAGTGATCCGGTACCAATTGCAATATCCCCAAAGAGTGAAATGTTAATCTGGTGTAGGGCAGCAATAAGTCTTAGAGGGCAAGATTACCAACCCTTGGTGGAGCCCGTGTACTCACACAGTAGGCCCACTGTCCTGACAGCCAGAAGGGTAGTTGATGTCTGCAAGGAGAGGGTACCTGTGTGTGTGTCTTAAACTGTGGTGAAGAAGAGCTCAAGCTGCCTAGGTTTGCTACCATTGCTAAGTTATATACTGTTAACAACAACTCCATCAAGGCAGTAGAACGCTTGAACCTGTCTGATCAGGTGGAGGACAATGGCTCTGAGGGAAAGCTGGAGGACTGGTGCCAGAAAGCACCAAAAGCATGGAGTTCACCGGGTAGTGCAAGGATAAGAACAAGTCTTTAGTAAACATCTTTTAGCCTTTGAGCAGGTAAAAAGGGGCTCAACATCATATCCCCACAGGTGACTATCCGCCCATTAAAGGTACCGGCCTGTACCACCAGCTCACTGTCAATGTGCCAAAAAGATGTTACGGGAGATGAAGGAGGCTGGGTTGATCAGAGATAGTTGTAGCCCCTGAACAGCTCCCCTATCCTAATAAGAAAGAAGGATGATACAATGAGAATGTTGTTGATTACAGGCAGTCATTGGCTGCATTGAGAACTGCTAACTACTTTTCCACCTTAGATCTCACCAGTAGGTATTGGCAGGTTCCTGTAGCAGAGGTGGACTGGGAGAACACAGCATTTGCCATGCCGATAGGTCTCTGTGAGTTTAACTGCATGCCATTCTGACTGTGTAACGCACCGGAAACCTTCCAGAGTTTGATGGAGTGTTGCCTGGGGCACAAGAACTTTGAAACCATCTTACTGTACTTAGATGACATCATAGTCTACTCCAAGATGTATGAAGACCATCTGGAGCATATGGCTGAAGTGTTTGAAGCATTGTCCAGTTATGGCATGAAAGTGAAGCCATCCAAGTGCTACCTGTTGAAGCCTAAGGTACACTACCTCGGTCATGTTGTCAGTGCTGAAGGGGTAGCACCAGATCCTGAGAAAGTCACTGTCATTAGGGACTGGCCAAGACCCACCATGATCAAGGAAGTGAGGCAGTTCCTGGGACTGGTAATGTACTACCTGAGGTTCATTAAGGGGTTTACGAAGATGGCAGCACTCCTGCAAGACCTCCTGGTAGGCCAGTCCAAGAAGGCTAAGAACCTGAGTCCTCCATTTGAGTGGGGCAGCAGAGAAGAAGACTCCTTTAATCAGTTGAAGTGGGCCCTGACGGGGGATGAGATCCTAGCCTACCCTGACTATGGTCAACCCTTTGTGTTGTATACAGATGCCAGCAATGTGGGATTGGGAGCCGTATTGTTCCAGGTGCAGAGAGGCAGAGAACAAGTGATTGCCTATGCCAGCATGAAGCTCCGTCTTATAGAAAGGAACCCAGAAAACTACAGCTCGTTCAAGCATTATCTGGCTGCAGCAAAATTTACCATCTTCACGGACAACAATCCGTTGACTTACTTGCAGACAGCGAAGCTAGGTGCGCTGGAACAGCAATGGGTGGCCCGATAGTCCAATTACAACTTTACCATCAACTTCCGGGCAGGCCAAAAGATCGCCAATGCTGATGCATTGTCCAGGATGCCCCATTTGCAAGATGCGGGAGAAGACTCGGAGGAGCTGGAAGACATAGAGCTACCGGCTTTTCACCGCCCCCATGTGTCTCAGTGTACTCATTATGTGACAGACAAACGTCAAGAAGCCACATTGAATCTGTTACCCCACCATGGATGGGCAGAAATGCAAGTCAAGGAACTGTTGACGCAGGAAGGCTCACATCCTGGTCCAGATGCTCCACAGGAAACACAACAGTAAAAGTAAGTTGTTCATTTATGGAGGTAAGCTGTGCAGACTTTACACTAATCCAAGAACCCATGAGCTTGTTTGGCAGATAGTACTTCCAAGGAGAGATGTCCAGATGGTCCTAGAGGCATACCATGATGGAGCAACCTGATGTAGACTCACCACACTCTGATTGGGATACAGAACGTCAACAACAGTATCGCAAGGTACAAGAATGTGTGGAAAGAAGTTTGTCCCAAGCCAGAGAAAGACAAGAAAAATCCTATAATAATCAATTCCCCTAATACCAGGTGAACAAGTCCTCAAGAGGAAGAGATGTACCAACAAATTTGATGACCATTGGGAAGCAGTACCATATACTGTGTTACCTTCGAATTTTGACGATACCAAAGTATGCCTTGCTAGTAAAGATAGAGGAGAGACATCAACAGCCGTTTCCAGAGACAATCTCGAGGTATGTCCTGATAAATTGAAACCCAAAGAAGAAGTTCCAGAAGTGACTTTACCTGTGAAGCCAAAAGAAGAAGAAGTGATCCATACAGTACTTCGAGACTTTCCTAAAACGTAGACACAGATTAATGGAGCAATTGTCGTTCCCATGTTAGCCTTTCCCCAAATTGTGGTACCTGACATGAAGAACCACAAGCTGAGGTATCAGAAGCCATACCAGTAGAGGAACAAGAAGATCAAACCCCTGCTAACAGTGAAGTTGTCAATCCCATGATGAGACCACACTCAGAGGCACCAGCATTGTACAGAACTACACATAAAGAACCAAAGAAAAAAATGTGACTCCAGTCCAATTTATATACAAACATACAAATTTTATTTATATTTATAGGGGATAGTGCGATGCCAGCTTAAAACCAGGCAGGGGGGCCGAAACTGAGAGTAGCTTAATACAAAGATCATTACATTACAATTATATCATTGTCCAATCAGAATAAAGCATGATGGTATCCTAGTAAGGTGGCCAATCAGAACGAAGCATAATGGTATCCTAGTACCATCATGCTTCGTTCTGTTTGGCCATGGACCATTTGTAAACCCTCCCTTTCCCTATTCTGGCACAGCCCACCGATGAAGGAATGCCGAAATCCGCATATGGGCGCATGGCTGCCAATGTGAGAGAACGTAGTTTGTGAATCTGCACAATTGAAAGTATAACCCTTAATGTTTAGTTTATCATAACTACTTGCAATGTAAAGATATCTGGGCAATATATGCAGGAGAGTAAGCGGTTCTACAGCAGCTATATATCAAGTGACAATTGGTTGCATATTAACTAGCTATACACTAACTGGTGGTAGTGAGGTTTGTTAACCGGCTTTCACATAGTGTGTCAGATATATTACTTCTTGTCACCCCTAGGTGATAACTGTTGTTGTGCACCCTAGTAACAGTATATTGGTGATTAAGAATATATGCTGGAGCACATTTTATATAAATGTTGCTTCTAGGGAGATGAGATATGTAATCATTTGTAAAATATATCAGCATCTTAGATATGTTATTTAGTTGTGCACTATAAATCAGTATTATATCTGTGTACAACCTCACCACTACTATTAAAAGAAAAATCATAAGTACTGATAACTGTCATATAATATGTAAAGTCTGGCTATCACTAAAAGTGCCAGTTTATAAATGAATGTGTTATAGTGACTGTGGTTAACTCCCTGTGTTACACTAATATACCTCTGTATATCTATGGATTATTATAAACATGCACTGTATGGGAATCAAAATCAATGTGTGTAAGATATTGGATGATATCATTGTAATGTAAAGATCTTTGTATTAAGCTACTCTCAGTTTCGGCCCCCTGCTTGGTTTTAAGCTGACACCGCACTGTCCCCTATAAATATAAATAACATTTTTACTGTTGCACATAAGTTGGACTGGAGTTCGCTTTTTTTTTTCGTTTCTTCATACAATTCTAATTGCGATTGTCTTTTTATGAAAAATTCTCAAATTGTCACTAGTATGGACCATTTATATATGTATATAGGTTAAATCGATGGTGTAATCCTATACATCCATAATGTGGCTACAGGGATTGTGGTATTTACTGACTTATAGAACTACACATAGCATAGTGCTCAGTACACCTGTAATAGACATTCAAGACAGGTCAGCAGAAACTCCTGTAGTAAGAAGGTCACAACGCACACACATGGTCAGATCCCACACGTTATAGGGATTAGTAGTGCAGTTCAGCCAGGTTAAAATGTAAATATATCTTTTCTTGTTCTCATGTAATAATGTAAATCCATAACTAAGCAACCACTAAGCGTACGTGCCTACAGAACTTACTGTATTAACTTTTGAGCCTTCTTAAACTTTTATCTTTAAACATGGACCAAAATTCCACTGGACTGGTTGTGGTAAAGACATTCTTATATATATTTCTTCATCAGCCAAGGTGGAAGGACTAAGCGCCAAAGTGACCACTTTTTTCATATTTTCTTGGTTTTTGTAATTTTTGATTTTGACACTTTGTACACTTGCAACTGTTATTTATTATTGTTATTGTTAGTTTTTGCAAAAAGGTTTCTCTCAGTCCGGGAGAACTGAATTTCACTAGGGTGGGATGTGGCACCCCAGAGTCCGGATGCCACAATGCCATTGCCACCCTCGGTGGGGTAGTGTCATACCTGAGAGCAACAGAGGATATCCACACCAGGCAAACCAAAGCACACAACACCTTACTGCCTCCAGGCCTGAAGGGGAGCTCTAAACCTGGGTTCAGGGCAGCTCCCCTATAAATTATGGTCTGGGGTGGAGTTAGTGAGTTCAGTTCCTAGGAGGACTGAGGAAGACATCCTGTGGACTGGAGCAATGCTAAGCTCATCCCAGGAAAGCCAAAGCCTACCTTGAGGAACCCAGAGGCAAGTGTCTGATGAAGTCGAGGTGAGCCTGGGGAGTGGAGCGATATTGAGCTAACCCCAGTGTAGAGAGCACCAAGAACCGGACACTGGAGTCTGAGGCTGTGCAGGGCCTAATGTCCCGTCAGCGAACACCAGCAGGGACCCGTTGAAAGAGTGCAGCAGAGAGGCCTCAGAACCTACCATGTGAGGAAAATCCCAAGTTGCTCCTAACTAGCCCAGGGTATGGGGACTCGGGTATCAGGGCCCTCCGCTGCAGTAGGGATGTCACTGGTGGCCTGCCCAGACCCGTGGCCCTGGTGGTCAACTAAAAAGGGGTAGTTGGAATGGGAATAAAAGTTTATAAGTTTATCGTGACGCCACCTGTGGTATCTGGTGACTGCACCAGCGCTGCATGGGGCATCCAGGGATGATGGATGAGCAGCTAGGTGTTGAAGCTCCCCACAGGCAGAGCTGGATCCCTGGGGAGTTTGGTGATGATGATGTGGGATGGAGCAGGGATTTGGCCGGGCTGTTGGATAACGGGACAGTCTCTGTGGATGGCAGGGGCGCGGGTAAGGAACGGACACACACACCACTGGCTGTTTCTTTACCTTTTACTGGTGCAATTGCAGGTAAACGTCCAGGGCACTGCCGGGTGTTCAGGATGCACTTCTGGGTGGGTCTCCACAGCGAGTGGGTATAAGGCCTCCTTATCTCTTTTCCCGTGTGTGTGAAGCCCCTGCCCCGTGTGAAACTTGGCTGGCCTCCTCTGGTCTCTGATCACTTGTGCTGTCGTCGGGAAACCCTCAATAAACAAACACTGTTCCTCTCTCCACGGTGCCTGGCTCCCTGGTTAGTGATTGCGCAGATGCCCTGGAGACTAAAGTCTCCATGATGGACCAGTATTCTCTACTGGACCAGGTGCTCTCCAGTAAACTTGGACTCCGGTGTCCGGTGTGCTGTTTGAGTGAACCTAACGCTGGCTCCTCGGTTCCCACTCTGTTCTCTCTTTTCTCCTCGCCTTCCGACCCCTCTCTTGGGCCCTGCAGGGCGGCTTCAAGGGCTGTTCAGGGTCACTGACTCGGGCCTAGTGTGGCACTGACCACCAGAACGTCTTCACAGCTCTTGTAGCATCTGCACACTCTAACTAACTCCAACCCCAGCACCAGTATTTATAGGGGATCTTGCATAAGAGCAGCAAGTTGGGCTCCCCTTATTGTGCTGGGGTGGAAGGTGTTGTTTGTGTCTGTGTACCCACTGTGGAAATCCATCCATGCTGTAGGTGACTCTTTGGTTACCTGTGTGAGCAGGGCGCCACACTCCCAGGTTGCACAGACTCAGAATAACATCACCTGTCAGTGTCCTGGCTTGCACCCGTACCATCAGTAAAGGACCTGAGGAACCAACAATCGTAAGTCTGTCTGTTACTTCACGCCCTCCATCCTGCACCCCACAACATTTTAACGCCCTTGACCCTCCTGGGAGACTGGATAGCTGAAGCTTCCACGGTGCAACGGGGTTTTCTGTGGGCCTGTATTTTCCCCACAGATGCGGATCCCCAATATCCGGCTTTCCTTGGAACGAACTCTCGCCTTGAGCTACTTGTTCCTTACTTCTATGCCTGTTCTGAGCTCCCTGCCTTCAGTCCCACTTAGGCTGGTGGATCGCTGAAGGCCACTCCGGGTCACTGGCTCGGGCCTGTACGCAGCGCCGAACACCAGGACTTCCCTGCAGCTCTTCTAGCGTCTGCACACACTCTGACTAGCTCCTCCACAGCAGCAGTATATATAGGAGATCTTGCCTAAGGGCAGCTAGTTGAGCTCCCCCTACTGTGCTGGGGTGGAAGGTGTTGTTCGTAGTAAGTACCTGCTTGTGAAACCCAGCTGTGTATTAGAGAGATCTGTGGTTACCTGCGTGAGCAGGGCACCACAATGACTCTGTACCTATTTATAATAATAAAAACACCCCATGTATTCCATATAATAATAAATGCCTCCTGTGATTCCCCTAAAATGCTAGTGATCCCCTTTGTGTCTCCTAATATTAATGGCATTTAGTGCCTCTTTATTGTAATCAGAAGTTTTGGGAAAGGAAGGTGTGCCACATCAGGGATACCCAGGAAGGGCGTTGAAACGCGTTGGAGAAATAAAAGAAAGGTTTGATTTGGACATCGCCTAATTGCATTATTTACAAGCGGAAAATTCTGGCAGCGCGGACAGTGGCACACCTTCCTTTCCCAAAACTTCTGATTTCGTTTCCACATGTGGAGACCGGTGGAAGTCCTGCAGCAGGCATCCGGATACATACTCGATCAGGTCTACTAACCAGTTGTGGGTTTCACAACCGGTATAGGTGAGTGACCCTCTTTGCTCACCTCCTGAGATTTGGTGTCTAGTGATAAGGGCACTATTGCGCCTCTTGTCCCCCCCCTTTTCTCTTTTTTCTTTATTGTAATCAGACTCATTAGCAGGGGCATACATAATAATAACAGGTGCTCCATAGCAAAACTCCTATCATGTCACAGTCAAAAAAGAGCCTATCTCCCAACTTTTTAAGAAATGGAGAAGTATATGTATTGAAGCAGTTACACAGTTATTTTGCTCCTACTGAAGCCCCTAAGTTGTCTCACCACTCTGATAACCTTTTAATAACCCCCATAAAGTATCATGCTTCAAAGACAGATGCCCCTAGTCAGGGCTGCCGCTAGGAACTTCGAGGCCCCTCGCTGGCAAAGTTTTGGACCCCCATGAGACTCCACCCCAGATCTGCCGCCTCCCCTCGAACCTTCCACAGTTCCCACTATTGGAAAAACTCTACTTCTGCACCATGTCCTCATCAATTACACATTAACAGTTCCCATCAAACACCAGATCACATACAAACATAGCTAGTTTTGTGTTGAACTGGAGTGCAGTCAACTCTGTGATAATAAATTTTGTAAATCATATATATCACATAGGAGACTGCTGTATGTACATCACACAGGAGACACTGACGGCATATACATCACTGCAGGGGGCACATAGATTGGGGTGACCTGAGCTCTGCAGAAGTCACAGGGATGTATGCTCTCTCCACGGGCCCCCACCGATTGAGGGGATAAGCTGAACTTTGCAGACAGGTGCGACAGGGATGTTCTCTCAATCATGGTGGGTTAATGCTTAAGTGCAGCTCCTCTGCCATGGGACACAATTCACTAAAATTTTATACGTTCTGCTGCTGTTTCTTCCAGAGGCAGAGAGAAACATGGCATTACTGAGTAGTGTGGTATGGTTATTATGAGCATGTATTTATACACAGGGCTGGCTCCAGATTTTACTGGGCCCCTTTAACACATATCACAAATCATGATTATAATATAGAGGTTGTGGGCTATTCATATATACTTTAACCCTCCATATAGCATAATGCATCCCCAAATCCTTCATATAGCATAATGCAACCTCTATACAGTTATGGCCAAAAGTATTGACACCCCTGCAATTCTGTCAGATAATACTCTGTTTCTTCCTGAAAATGATTGCAATCTCAAATTCTTTGGTATTATTATCTTCATTTAATTTGTCTTCAATGAAAAAACACAAAAAGAATTGTCCTAAAGCCAAATTGGATATAATTCCACACCAAACAAAAAATAAATACTTACCTCTCCTTGGTCCCTAACCTCAGCCTTCTTGTTGCCGCCCACTGCCCGTGCCTGGCTGCAGTCTCTAATGGCCCTGTCCTGAGTCTGAGTCTGATGAGCCTGTGCTTTCGGAGGGAGAGATACAATGAAGATGGTGGATGGGCCCAGGTGGGCCCTGACACTGCATACTGAGTGCGTGTTTTATCACTACGCCTCAGTAATTTTGATTGATTGGTCTAAGTCGGTCTTGATTGGGAGTGCTCCTGGAGTGGGCCCTGCTGTTAGGCAAATGGCCTCGCCCCCTGGTGTCTGCGGCCTGGGCCACCCTGTTTACCCTCAGCCGCTGGGCCCCTCACGGGAGTCAGGCCAGTCAGGTCCTGATGGTGGCCCTGCCCATAGCACTTCACACAACTGGATGATCACCACAGCACCCCATACAGTATAGTATTCACTATAGTCACCAAAATACAGCATGAGGTGCACCAAAGACACCCACACAGTATGATGTCCACCACAACCTTCTCTAATATGCCCTCCAGTCCAGTATGCTGCCATACGCAGCTGCCGCCGCTGATGATTCAGGACCACAGCTCGCGGGGAACTAGCCGCGGTCCTGAAACAACAGCGGTGTGCAGCCGCAGGTGTCCAGTACCCGGACCGGGGCAATCCGGCCTCATAGGCTCCCATGTTAGGGAGCGCCAGATTGCAACGCATCCGGGAGAATCCGAGATACGGCAATTAGGGGAGATTTGTGTTCGTGAGAGAAATCTGAATTCTCCCGGATTGTCCAGGAGAGATGGAAACCGGATGGCAGAGAGCTGCCATCTGGCTCCATCCGGCCCCATAGGCAACTATGGGGCCAAAATCCGGTCCGGGGCTGTCAGGTTCACCCTGACAGCCACGGATTGGATCAGACCCGCAATCTGAAGCCGGCCTTAGAAGGCATTAAAACAACAAATGAATGCTAATAATCTAATATATTAAAGCCTAAGGCCACTTCCGTCACTTTCGGCACGACTTCCGTAACTGTGTCCTGGCCAAAGTGACGTCACCACAAAGCTACACCCGTCCAGGGTGGACCAACATGGCGGCCGTAAGCGGAGCGGGACTCAGCCAGCCCCGCCACGCTTACGGCCGCCCCTACACTGCCCAACACACACACATCACGGGAGGGAGACCACCGGCCTTTGCCGGTCGTCTCCCGCCCGCAACACATGCCGCTTTTCCTGCCCCCCCCCCCCGCTGCCTT
Source organism: Allobates femoralis (assembly GCA_033576535.1). Lineage (NCBI taxonomy): Eukaryota > Metazoa > Chordata > Amphibia > Anura > Aromobatidae > Allobates > Allobates femoralis. The sequence continues at coordinate 295,349,296 of JARQOC010000003.1, forward strand.
TCCGGCCCCCCGCGGCTTTTCCGCCCCCCCCCGCGGCTGTACTGCTCCCCCCTCCTGCGCTGGCTGTAATGCCCCTCCATGGCTCCCCCGCTCCTGCGGCCCCCCCATGGCTGTACTGCCCCCCCCCCGCGGCTCCCCCGCTTCTGCGGCCAAACCGCGGCTGTACGGCTCCCCCGCCGCTTTTCCATCCCCCCCCGCGGCTTTTCCGGCCCCCCCGCCGCTTTTCCTGCCCCCCCCTCCCCCCCGCGGCTTTTCCGGCTCCGCCGGCGCGCTCCATCAACGTCTTCTAGCTCCATGGCTTGAGGACCTGTGGTTGCCTGGGAAACCGATCAGCTGATCGGTTTCCCAGGCAACGACAGGTCCTGCAAGCCGGCAGACGGGTGAGTATTCTCGCATCCATCCTGCCCCTCCCCCTGCCACCACCATCCTACCCCCCCCCCTCGGCTCCATCCTGCCCCCCCCCGCCGGCTCCATCCTGCCCCCCCACTGGCTCCATCCTGACCCCCACACACCAGCTCCATCCTGACCCCCCCCCCGCCGGCTTCATCCTGTCCCCCCCCTCGCCGCCTCCATCCTGCCCCCCCCAACACCAGTCCCTTCCTGCCCCCCCCCGCCGACTCCATCCTGCCCCCCCGCCGGCTCCATCCTGCCCCCACATCTCCATCCTGCACCGCTCGCTCCATCCCCCCCCCGGCTCCATCCTGCCCCACTCCCTCCATCCTGCCCCTCCACCACCATCCTGCCGCGCTCGCTCCATCCTCCTTCCCCCCCTGCGTCTCCATCCTGCCCCTCGCCGGCTCCATCCTGCCCCCCCCACACCAGTTCCATCCTGCCCCCCAGCCGGCTCCAACCTGCCCCCCCCCCTCGCCTCCATCCTGTCCCCCCCCTCGGATCCATCCTGCCCCCCCCGACTCCATCCTGCCCCCCCGCCGGCTCCATTTTGCCCCCCCCCTGCCGGCTCCATTCTGCCCCCCCTGCCGGCTCCATCCTGCCCCGCCATCTCCATCCTGCCCCGCTCGCTCCATCCCCCCCGGGTCCATCGTGCCCCGCTCGCTCCATCATGCCCCTCCGGCTCCATCCTGCCCCCTCGGCTCCATCCTTTTTCCCCCCACACCAGCTCCATCCTGCCCCCCACTGCCTCCATCCTGCCCCCCCCCCGCCGGCTCCATTCTGCCCCCCACACCAGCTCCATCCTGACCCCGCCGACTCCATCCTGCCCCCCGCTGACTCCATCCTGCCCCCCGCCGACTCCATCCTGACCCCCCCGCCGACTCCATCCTGCCCCCCCGCCGACTCCATCCTACCCCCTCCCCCAGCCAGCTCCATTCTGCCCCCCCCTGCCGGCTCCATCCTGCCCCGCCATCTCCATCCTGCCCCGCTCGCTCCATCCCCCCCGCCTCCATCCTGCCCCGCTTGCTCCATCCTGCCCCGCTCGCTCCATCCTGCCCCCAGCCACAATCCTTCCCCGCTCGCTCTATCCGGCCCTGCTCGCTCTATCCTGCCCCGCTCGCTCTATCCTGCCCCGCTCGCTCTATCCTGCCCCACTCGCTCTATCCTGCCCCGCTCGCTCCATCCTGTCCCGCTCGCTCCATCCTGCCCCGCTCGCTCCATCCTGCCCTGACCACTCCATCCTGCCCTGCTGGCTCCATCCTGCTCCATCCTGCCCCCCCTGCTCCATCCTGCCCCGCTCGCTCCATCCTGCCACCCCTACACCCCCCTCACCATCCTGCCCCCCCTCACCATCCTGCCCCCCTGGCAGTTAGCGGTCATGTGACCGATCAGCTGATCCGTTTCCCAAGCAACTACGGCTCATAAAGGCCTATAGGACCTAGAACAGGGAGGTGGAGCGAGCCAGCGGAGAGGTGAGTATCCTCACTGAGGATTTTTTTATTTTTTTTGTGGAGGAGTGGGGGGGAGCTAAGTATTGCCATATACCATAGTACTGCTATACATGTACTCTAATTTACCGCCATATACTATAGTGCTGCTATACATGTGCTGTAATGTATCGCCATATACTATAGCACTGCTATACATCCCGTCGTGTATCAGCAAGCCTTGACTGCTCATATGTACTGTACCTGTCCTTGTTACCCCTACTTCTTATGTAAAGCGCCATGGAACCAATGGCGCTATATAAATAAATAATAATAATAATAATAATAATAATAATGTAATGTAATATGCCACCATATACCATAGCGCTGCTATACATGTACTGTAATGTACCGCCATTGACTATACCGCTGCTATACATGTACTGCGGACCTCTCCTCACCCCTCCAGCACCACCTCTCCTCACCCCTCCAGCGCCACCTCTCCTCACCCCTCCAGCCGGACCTCCCTCACCCCTCCAGCCGGACCTCCCTCACCCCTCCAGCCGGACCTCTCCTCACCCCTCCAGCCGGACCTCTCCTCACCCCTCCAGCGCCACCTCTCCTCACCCCTCCAGCGCCACCTCTCCTCACCCATCCAGCCTCCCGCCACATCATACTCTGCTATCCACAGAGCCGCCTCTATACTCTGCTACCCACAGAGCCGCCTGTATACTCTGCTACCCACAGAGCCGCCTGTATACTCTGCTACCCACAAACCCGCCTCTATACTCTGCTACCCACAGAGCCGCCTCTATACTCTGCTACCCACAGCCCCGCCTCTATACTCTGCTACCCACAGAGCCGCCTGTATACTCTGCTACCCACAGAGCCGCCTGCATACTCTGCTACCCACAGAGCCACTTGCATAATCTGCTACCCACAGACCCGCCTGCATAATCTGCTACCCACAGACCCGCCTGCATAATCTGCTACCCACAGAGCCGCCTGTATACTTTGCTAGCCACAGAGCCGCCTGTATACTCTGCTACCCACAGAGCTGCCTGTATACTCTGCTACCCACAGACCCGCCTGTATACTCTGCTACCCACAGAGACACCTGCATACTCTGCTACCACAGAGCCGCCTGCATACTCTGCTACCCACAGAGCCGCCTCTATACTCTGCTACCCACAGCCGCGCCACTATAACTCTGCTACCCACAGCCGCGCCTCTATACTCTGCTACCCACAGAGCCGCCTCTATACTCTGCTACCCACAGCCGCGCCTCTATACTCTGCTACCCACAGAGCCGCCTCTATACTCTGCTACCCACAGAGCCGCCTCTATACTCTGCTACCCACAGAGCCGCCTCTATACTCTGCTACCCACAGAGCCGCCTCTATACTCTGCTACCCACAGAGCCGCCTCTATACTCTGCTACCCACAGAGCCGCCTCTATACTCTGCTACCCACAGAGCCGCCTCTATACTCTGCTACCCACAGAGCCGCCTGTTTACTCTGTTACCCACAGAGCCGCCTGTATAATCTGCTACCCACAGAGCCGCCTGTATAATCTGCTACCCACAGACCCGCCTGTATACTCTGCTACCCACAGAGCCGCCTCTACCCACAGAGCCGCCTGTATACTCTGCTACCCACAGAGCCGCCTGTATACTCTGCTACCCACAGAGCCGCCTGTATACTCTGCTACCCACAGACCCGCCTGTATACTCTGCTATCCACAGAGCCCCCTGTATACTCTGCTACCCACTGACCCGCCTGTATACACACAATTGATTTCTCCCCGATCCCGATGCTATTGCATCGGGCCCCTGACCACTGCACTCTGCCCCTGACCACTGCACTCTGCCCCTGACCACTGCACTCTGCCCTGAGGCAGACTACGAGCCACTGAGCCTCTGTATACTCTGCTAACCACTGGGCCGCTGTATAGTCTGGTAACCACTGAGCCCCCGTATACCCTGCTAACCATAGGCTAGAATACCCGATTCTTTAGAATCGGGCCGCCATCTAGTGTGAAATAATTAGGAGTAAGTGGAAAGTGAATTGCATCCAAACATCACTGAGGGAAGGGTTGCAGTGAATGAACGCCCTGCAGGTGGAGAGCCCAGCACTAGGTGGCAACAGAGAGCCTCGGCCGTGCTCAGGAGGGGAGTGGAGAGCGGTGAGTCAGGCAGGGGGAGCCTGGCACTATGATTGGCAGCTTGTGCGTCCCTGTTACAATGGTTACAAGGTCCAGCCCCACACGGGAGCACACAGCAGAGAGGCAGCCTCACAACAAAGAGGGAACTACAGCTGGGCATGGGAAACACACGGGACAAGCTGGAATAGGGCCCCCCCGGCGCCACTGACGGCTGCTGTGTGCTCCTGCTGGAGGTTGGTGGTCTGTGCCCTTGGCATGTGGTCCTGGGCACACAGGCTGACTCCCTGGAGGCCCCTGGCACACTGCACCAGGAGATGCTCATGTTGCTGCTGCCCTTCTGGATGGTTGTTCTTGCTCCTAACTCTATAAAACTTGTCGAAAAAGTAATCTGACACCTGGGAGCTGGAGAAGAGGAGAAGAAGGGGGAAAGTTTGGAGACTGAGGCTTGTGCACTAGAGAGCCCCTTCCAGAGGTAAGAAAGAAGCCAGGGCTGCAGACTGGCACATGTGCCAAGGATGGGGACACTTGTTTGTTTCCTCCACATTACTATGTTTGTTGTTTGTGTGCATTATTATGACAATACTTACATCCACTATGTATCACAGCAGGAGCATACAGTGAGCATCCCCCCTGTGGCACTGAATGTGTTAAACCTCTGGATCCTCATTTAACACCTTGATTGCCACCCTGCACAGGAGCCTGCAGGCAGTTGCTCCCAGTGGTATCCTGGCCCAGCTCTGAACCTGGGAGGGGGCTGCAGAGGCTCCTTCTCTGCTGGAGAGGCCTATTTCTGGGGCTGCTCCTGGATTCCTATCCCCCCTCAATCACTTCCCTATAAGTTCTAGGTCTGATGAGTGATATGATTCTGTTTCACTATTGGGAATGAATAGTCTTGTTTTCCATCTGAGTGTTCATGATGAGGTTTCCTCCCCCTAGACCAGGACAGTTCATTAAAGCCATGTGAGAGCACACAGACTTTCTATATTACTGGGATTGTATTGCACCAGGGAGACTATTTCTTTTTTACAGGTTGTGATTTTTTTTTTTTTAAATGTATTATAGTTTACAAAATGCTAAACATTATGATACTGCAGAGTACAATTGACTAAAAAAAACATAAACAATATCTCTTTTGATCCACTGTAAAATAAGCATATATCATAGCAGGGGTGACTTTACTCGGTGCAGGCGCATATTAACCCAGGTGGCGAGGGGGGTCACTTCTTCCTCCAAACCTGCTACTGGCACACACATCACTCACTGCATTATGATGGGATACAGGACGCAAAGACCTCATAATGCTGTTCTCGCACAGGGACCCTCTATGGACGGTGTCCATACCCTGTTCAAGAACTATGTCGTACACACTTATGCATTATATGGAAGTGGCTCAACAGTTATCATGGACAATAAGGCTAGAGACCGATGGGCCCCAGCACAAAACTTGGATCGCCACTTGCATGTTGGTAAGATGTATAGGCACATGTAGGGTTCTAGATTCTATAAAGACTTGCATATTCACTTCTCATTTAATAATGTCCCCTTACTGTTATAATGTCCACCGTCCTGGTCCCCTTACTTTAATGATGTCCACCGTCCTGGTCCCCTTACTGTAATGATGTCCACCGTCCTGGTCCCCTTACTGTAATGATGTCCACCGTCCTGGTCCCCTTACTGTAATGATGTCCACCGTCCTGGTCCCCTTACTGTAATAATGACCCCCGTCCTAGTCTAACATCACTCGTTATGTAATAATGTCCACTATCCTATACCCCTTCCTGGTATAATGTCCCCTTACTGTAATAATGTCCACCGTCCTGGTCCCCTTACTGTAATAATGTCCACCGTCCTGGTCCCCTTACTGTAATAATGTCCACCGTCCTGGTCCCCTTACTGTAATAATGTCCACCGTCCTGGTCCCCTTACTGTAATAATGTCCACCGTCCTGGTCCCCTTACTGTAATAATGTCCACCGTCCTGGTCCCCTTACTGTAATAATGTCCACCGTCCTGGTCCCCTTACTGTAATAATGTCCACCGTCCTGGTCCCCTTACTGTAATGATGTCCACCGTCCTGGTCCCCTTACTGTAATGATGACCCCCGTCCTAGTCTAACATCACTCATTATGTAATAATGTCCACTATCCTATGCCCCTTCCTGGTATAATGTCCGTTGTTTTGGGCCCTTTATTTAATATTGTCCCCAGTCATTGGCCACTTCACATAATAATATCCCAAATTCTGGGCCCATTTAGTAATAATGCATCCCTTCTTGGGCCCCATCCTGTAACAATGTCCTTGGCTCCTTCTTGGTATAATGTCTTCCGTCCTGTTCTCAATCTTGGTTAAATGTTCCCCATCCTGGGCACCTTTCAGTAATTATGTCCTCAGTTCTTCTCAAACACGTATTAAAAACAAATAGATAACTTCCCTCACTCCCACAACGTTCAGCGTCCTCCGCTATAGTTGTGACAAGCCGGTAGCAAAGGATACTGCCATGTGCCGCCTGTCACAGGGCAAGCCAATGTCTGTTGCTGGCCTCTTGGCGACACTGTGCATTGCAGTGCAGGGAGCTGCCAAGTCTCTGCACCACAATACATTTCACCTGAGTTTGCAACACAGGACGCAGGTGCCAGTGTGTCCCTTCCCGGAAGGCCAGTCGCACTCGCTACTGTTTTGCCCCCGATCATAGACCATTACGAATAGCTCCATGAAAGTGCAATTTCTTGAACAAAGTTGTTTTCCACAATGTAGAAAAAATGTTTTTCTAACAGCTTGGAATGGTATAAAATGGAAAAAAGTCAAATCCATATCTTTTCTGCTGTTACTTTGCTGCAGCAATTATGTGCTGCTAATCTGTAGGACGACTATATCCAATCACTTTCCTCAACTGGGATGCCTGTATGCATGGCAATAGAGACTGATGCCAGGCCCGGCACATGATTACTGCAGCGAAGTAAACAGAAACCGGAGAGGAGCGCTTGAAAGGCGGGGAGGGGGCGATTATGTTATTTATTACTTATACCATTTCCTGATGTTGAAAAACAAATGAAATCCTGGATGATATTGGGCAAATAATTAGTGAAGGTACGTTTTTAACACTTGATAATATGCACTTCTTCACGACTAATTACTATCATCAGAATGTGTAAAATGTGTGTAAATTCACTGTGGAAGACCAATTGTGACAACAAAAAATGTTGAATTTAAGATCCCTAATTCAATGTGTGTTAATGCACTTGCTCATTGGTCTACATTAAACCACCCTAGACTCTTATGGGGACGTCAAACACGTCAATATCGCGTGCAATATTGCTGCTGCACATGGTGTTGCAGCGATATTGACGTGTGTGACAGGGCGCATCAACCAGCGCTAAATCGCTGGTTGATGGTCACCAGGTTTTAGAACCTGCTCTAAAACCTGACGATGGTCGCCCGGTGGACACGCAGCATCGCTGCGTGTGACACCGGGAGACGAGCGAGAAGCCAGCTCCCAGCGCCTCTTGGCAAGTGCTGGGAGCTGGTATCCATGGTAAACAGCGGGTAACTAAGTGCCGCACGGCGCTTAGTTACTCGCTTGTTTACATGGTTAATAGCGATCTTGCTGGTACTGATCGCTGGTGAGTCTACCTGTGTTACAGCTCACCAGCGATCAGCCTTCAATGTCGCCAGCGATGAAATCGCTGGTGACATTGATGTGTGTGACGTCCCCATTACAATGTGGAATCGTCATACGGTATATGCAGTGTCGGAGGAGACTTGAGTGTTCCCGGCTCCATGCTGGGATTGAACTCATTACACCTTTATTGCAATGTATTTATTTGCCTGTAATTGTGACATGAGTATTCACTGCTCAGACCTACTGGCATGTCTGCAGGTTACTAGAGTATTTCATTTATATACGGTATATACTATGACTTCCAGTAAATTCAGATATTGATCAAGTATCTGGATGGATCTGGACTGCACTGGAAGATAACACATCTCAGGTTTTTATAGATGACTTTTATACTTTATTATCCAGTAAATAGTTTTTCTTCCTCTACCTTGTACCAACACCTTAACATTCCTGACTTCTAAATGTGTATGCTCTAAAGTTCAATTTGGTCCGGTACCTATAGCAGACAGAATGGCAATAGATTCCAACTAAACTAAAAGTCCCAGGTCAGGGTAGGACTAAAAATATAAAGTAAAAACAAATCACTGATAGGGCAGGGAAGGCAATGTTATGTTGTCTACAGTCTTCTGTAGTATCCAAGCTTACTACATCTACTACATATGGTTCATTAGTATAAGATTATACAGCTCTATTTTCTACACTGGCAAATTCTAGACCTAATCACAACTTTTGACTTTTTTTCTTTTTACAATGAATCAAAATTTCCCCATTCTAATCAAATACAAAATATTTTAATATCAGATTGTTTGTATCTAGGCACATACATAAAGGTAGAATATTAAAATAATGTATTATTAAATACATATTAGTGACTTGTCTTGACTCCAGGTACCTATGGCCTGTTAGCAGGTAAATTAGATTTAGCTGTAGATTTAATATTGATGTTTTCTAAGGTTGACAGGCTGGTGGGTATCAGAACCGTGCTTGGAAGAGGAATGACGTTTGTGAAATCCACCTGTCCAGTTATGAAGTAAAACTGTGAATCAATTTCTCCTGCTGTTCTGCAAATGGTACAGACACCAGGTGGAAATGACATGCAATTAGCATGAATCCCCTATAAAGGAGTGGTTCTGCAAGTGGTGACTGTGGAGACCCGGGGGTTAGTGGGAGCTCGTCCGCTGGCCCAGACGCCTTTAGCAAGACAACGTGGACCAGGGCTCATCTCCAAACTGAACGCCCGAGCTCCTTAACCGTGGGCAGAACACTACTCAGACAACATAGGGTGAGGGAACCACAATATTAAGGCTTTATTGGATCCCCAAAACAGTTAACAGCATATAACACATAACCAGCAAAACACAACAATGTAACAGGCAACAGAGTCTCACCCTTTTGCTGGCTCACCAGGGATTAGAATATAGCACAGCAAAGTCTGTAGCCAGGTGACGGGATTGTCTCAACCTGTGTGGCTTCCTTATGCAGTCTTTGTCATCACAGCTGAATCTGATAATTCGATGCTGAAGTCCTTGTGGTTTTTTAATCCAGGTTTTGATCCCCTTGGTCGGCACCGAAATGCCTAGGCCTGGGGTTATGGCCGGCCAATCGGATCCGAAGATCCTAGATTAGCCGCCGTATCCAATCTGCTGGTCAAAGTGACCCTCCTTATATACCCTCAGCCCTCATTGCAGGATATTGGGGACTTCACGATTGGTGGAATAACACTGTCTTTTCATTGGCTGGACCTCAAGCCTCATTTAATATATTTTTTGTAGTATTGCAGTCCTGGCAAGGTAGAGCAACATACTGATTAATATAGCCCTTACAATGGAATGTTAGTAGGAGACATTCAGTCTGCAAACCATGACATTAAAACAATGGTGGCTGGGGCAATTTACATAAAGTCAACATCCACAGGATAATATCCAATGGACGATTAGCATAATTAGGTTCTCTGGCCTTCTATGACACACAAGTTAGATAATTACATTACCATGTTAAAATACACCAACAGTCATCTACAAGACTTTAGGAACATCAAGTTGGCCATCACAAGCTTGCAAACCAAAATACAATACTGTCTGGGTTACATAAGAAGTCATCATATGTTCTACATTGAAGGAGTCCATTTCGTCACAGTAACCACAGACCATTTCTCTGTTCTCATCCTTTTTGGCTGTTGTCTTTGTCATTTTTGCATTTTGCCTTTGCTCTCACCGTTAGAAGGGTGTCTACAACCCACAGAAGTTCAAAAGGTTGGGCAGCTCATCCAAGATGGCACATCTATGCGAGCTGTTACAAGAAGGTTAGCTGTGCCTGTCAGCAAGGAGGTGGTAGTGGTCCTGCTGCTGGGTTGTTGCCTTCCTATTGCCCCATCCATGTGTCCTGATATCTTCTCCATGCTGTGGACACTGTGCTGACAGACACGGCAACCCTTGTTGCCATAGGTCACATTGATGTGCCATCTTAGATGAGCTGCACTACCTGAGCAATTTCAGTGGGTTGTAGACACTGCATCACATCATGCTACATCTAGGGGTGAGAGCAATGACAAAATGCAAAAGTGACCAAAATAACAGCCAAAAAGGATGAGAACAGAGAAATGTTCTGTGGTCACCACCTACAGAACTGCCCCTTTTATAGGAGGTGTCTTGATAATTGCCTATTTCTACCTGTTCTGTTCCATTTGCACAACAGTAGGAGAAATCGATTCACAATCTGTGTTGCTTCATAAGTGGACAGGCTGATTTCACAGACATTTCATTGACTAGGAGGTACATTGAGTTGTCTCTCTCTTGACTGACATTATTATTTCCTAGGGCTGCAGATCTTTTTGCAGCTTTTCTATAGGGAAAACGGATCCTGTAAAAAACTGAATCCGGAGGCATAATTGCCATTCGTTTCCACACATCCCTGCCGATCCGTCTGCTCCTGCAAGTTACAGGGTCCAGACGGACAGGCAAAAACCGTGATGTCAACCCCAGCGTAAGTGTTCCCTTTATTTTTTTAAGATGTGTGTGTGTGTGTGTGTAATAAATATATACATACATACACACTGGCGATCAAAACGGTGTATGATTTTTTTCAGACTGAACGTAATCTACATTTGAAGGTTTTAGTGTAAGGGGGGGTACACTATGCCACTAGAACGGGGTTTTCCAAAAAACCAAAAAGTTTATCAATTTGCAACCTTTGATTTTACTCAAGATGTGATGATTGTAATTGGAGAACAGTAATGACTGTAGCACAGAGAAAGATTAAAACAAAATTTTGTGAAGGTTACAACAGTCACCAATCAGTAGGAAGTGGACAGGCCTTTGCTTTGTATAGACCTTTGCTTTGATTGATTTCAGCACATCTGTGGCCACAGAACATCACTAGTCTCTCACACTGCTTGGGTGATTTTGCTCCACTCTTCTTCCAGTCTCTTCCACAGTTCTGTGACTGTTGGTTGTTTCTTGCCCATAACTTTGTCACCAAGGATTTTTCTAGAGGTTTTCTATTGGGTTTAAATTAGGTCTCTGGACTGGCCATTTCAGCGTTTTCTGTTTCAAGAACTGCTTTACCTGTTTTGCTGTGCGGCAGGGGACATTTTTCCTGCATGAAAATTGCTGGCTGATTGAGTGCTGAACATGAGCAAGGTATCACATTTTGTGGAAGAAGGTTCTGATACACACTTGCATTCACTCTGCCATGTAGCTGTATGAGAGGTCCAACCCCAGCAGCAGAAGACATTCCCCAAACTATGACACTTCCTCCACCACCTTTCATTGACTTCTTTACATACTTTGGGTTCAGTCTGTCCACAGTTTGTCAATGAACATAATGTTTCCCATCAGACCCAAATAAATTAAATTTGCTTTCCTCACTAAAATGAACTGTGGACCACTTCTCTGTCCACACAACATGCTCCTAACCAAAGGTGAGTCTATCCTTTTGATTCTTTCTGCTAATGAGATGTTTAGTCACTGTATAGTGGGCTTTCAGTCAAACAGATCCTTACCCTGTTCAGTGCTGAACTGGTGAGCTATTCCAGCTGCAATGTTGAAACGGTTTCCCATGGAAATTTTCCGCATTATCTTGTCCTATCTTACATTTGTCTTTCGAGGGCGACCAGCCTTTTTGGGGGGCTTAAAAGTGATGTTGTAAAGATGCAATAGTCTAGAAATCACAGGCGTAAAACATCCAACTTCAGTTGCTGTGGCTGATAGGGTGACCCATTTGGCCTTTATCTGGACAACCTGCTGCCTGAGGGTTTCAGTCACTTTGGAATGGCACACCATTTTTGCAAAGTGAGTGCAAACTGGAAAGTTATGCTGCCAGTTGAAAGTTATTTTATTACTTTTATTATTATTTATTTGTATAGCACCATTGGTTCCATGGCACTTTATATTAGAAATGGGGGTAACAAGGGCAAATGCAGTACATATGAACAATCAAGGCTTGCTGATACATGATGGGAGAAGACCCTGTCCACAAGGGCTCACAGTCTGCAGGGGTGGGGGAGGACACAAAAGGAGGGGAAGTGCCAAGCGTGTGGTGGAGCGGCGCTGGAACTCATCATAGGTTGTAGGCTTGTTGGAATAGATGAGTTTTCAGGTTCTTTTTGAAACTCCCATGGGTAGGTGAGTGTCTGATGTGCTGGGGGAGAGGGTTCTAGAGTATGGCGGAGGCGCGGGAGATGTCTTGTATGCGGTTGTGGGAGGATGAGATAAGGGGGGAGGAGATGAGGAGTTCTTGTGAGGAGCACAGGTTGCATGCGTGTAGGTATCGGGAGACCATGTCAGAGATGTAAGGGGGGGACAGGTTGTGGATGGCTTTGTATGTCCGGGTTAGAACTTTAAATCGGGGTTGCTGGGAGGTGGGGAACCAGTGAAGGGCTTGGTGGAGGGGGGGAGACAGGGGAATAGCAGGGAAGCAGGTGGATTAAACGGGCAGCGGAGTTTAGGATGGAGTGGAGGGGTGTAAGGGAGGAAGCAGGGAGACAATTAAGCAGGACATGTCAGATAATTAAGGAAACTAGCACGAGGTGCCAGATTAACACCAGTAACTTGCAGATATCTGAAAGTGCGCTCTAATTTTGCACATATATATATATATATATATAAACACACACATATATGTGTATGTATATATATATATGCGTGTGTATATATATGTGTGTGTGTGTGTGTGTGTGCGTGTGTGTGCATGTGTATGTATATGTGTGTATGTATATATATATATATATATATATATATATATATATATATTATGCTATTATGATCAGATTTGTTTAATTACGGTATTTATTGTGCCTAGCAATCACCATGAGTCATCAGACTTTGATGCTGACTCACACAGTGCATCGTCTGGAGAGTTTAGCAGCGTATCCGCTCTCTCTGGTCACAAGGTGAATGTGGATGGCATCATAGTGAGTGACCTGCATTAAGCTTCCTCCATATGTCATATCTATTGCTATTCGTTAAATTTTGACATAAGCTGCTCAGGGATGTAGTCATTAAGTGGTATAGATGCTATGTTCAGGGAAATAAGATTAGTGCCTTTGTTACCCATAATGAACATTGGTGACAGCCTAGTGTAAGGGCTTATTTCAATCTGACCATAGACTTGTGACTTAATTCTTTCAGAATAACAGAATTAGACCATCTGTTGCCATTGTCATTCCATTTTCCCAGTGACAAATTTGATTGTCAGATGTGTGTTAAAAACTTGCCATGTTAAATATTTTTGGTCCCTGCTCAGGTGTAGTCTGTTTGATGGTGAACAGTAATATTGTATTTGCTGTACAGTACTGTGCCTGATATCCTGTACATGAGCAGCCTTAGGTGTCTTTAAGTAAGGAATAGTCAGAATTTCCCTTTGGGCTTAAATGCCCATGATAAGTCTAGATACAATGCTATTAGATATCGCACTGAGACAGCTATGGCCTTTTTATAATGCTAATTAGGTGTAAGCTGTCTCTAGTGTATAAAAAAATGTTGATAATGGGGTTTTAAAGGAAATAACAGTTTGGCTATGACCCTTGTTCCATTGTTTGCTATGGTAGGATCCATTAAGGCTTTCTTTTTTCTCCTAGGGTTAGCAGTGGCATTACAGTCATTTTCTCTCCGGTATGATAGGTGTTCTGTGTGCAGTGTTTATCTCTTCATTGTGAATCCCCAGACAATGACAATTACCATGTACCGTAGTTAGCAGTTGGCTTTTTTATTGCCTTGTATACCACTAGAGAAGCCCTATCTTTACTCATTTATGTGGTTTCTATGAGTATTCTGTCTGAGAAGTAGTTTCATAATCTCCCCTTCATCTCTAAACTCCTGGAGCGCCTTCTCTACTCCCGCCTCCCCTGTTACCTCTCCACTCACTCTCTTCTAGATCCATTACAGTCTGATTTCCACCACCTATATTCTACAGAAACTGCCCTCATCAAAGTGACCAATGACCTTCTGACGGCAAAACATAATGGTAACCACTCTCTGCTTATTCTTCTTGACCTTTCTGCAGCTTTTGACACAGTTGACCACCATCTCCTACTCGCTATGCTGCACTCCATCGCCATCAAGGACACGGCTCTCTCCTGGTTCTCTTCCTATCTTTCTGACCGTTCTTTCAGTGTATCATTTGCTGGCTCCACTTCCTCCCCTCTTCCTCTCACTATTGGGATCCCTCAGGGTCTGGTCCTTGGACCTCTTCTCTTCTCTCTACACTGCCCCAATTGGACAGACCATGAGCAGATTTATTAATAAAAGAAGGGGAAGTGGAACAAGAGGCGCAATAGTGCCCTATCACTCAGACACTATGATACAGTGGTGTATAGGTAAACCACTCACCTATGTCAGTTGTGAGACCCACAACTGGTATGCAGACATGTAGTGTCAATATCCTGCCGGCTGCCGCTGGACCTCCACCAACCACACGCACGTGGAATGCCAGGAAGAACGGGAAAAAAGAGGTGTGCAACGGTCCGCGCTGCCGAGATCCACTTACTCCAGAGAACACACGGGTCAGTGTTGTTCAAGCAGATTTCCTTTATTCAATCCTACGCTTTTCAGTGCCTTCCTGGCACCTTCCTCAGGGATGTCGGCAGCGCGGACCGTTGCACACCTCTTTTTTCCCGTTCTTCATGAGCAGATTTGGCTTTTAGTACCATCTTTATGCTGATGACACACAACTATACACTTCCTCCCATGACCTTACCTCTGCTGTATTACAGAACACCAATGACTGTCTAACCGCAATTTCCAATATCATATCCGCTGTCTATCTAAAACTCAACCTTTCCAAAACTGAACTACTTCTTCTGATCCTGCCCTCCACTAACTTCCCTAAATTTGACATCACCCTCTTGGTGTGGTGCACCTTGATGACGCCTAGGCAGCAGGCTCCCTGTCTGGGTGTTATGTTTGATGCTGATTTCTCCTTCACCTCCTACATACAATCTCTCACCCGCTCTTGTCGCTTGCACCTGAAAAACATCTCTAGAATCTGTCCCTTCCTCACCATGGAAACAACTAAAACACTCACCGTGGCCCTGATCCATTCCCGCCTTGATTACTGTAATTCTTTATTAATTGGCGTCCCCCTCAGTAAGCTTTTCCCTCTCCAGTCTATCCTTAATGCAGCAGGCAGAGCCACCTATCTAGCTAACCGTTACTCAGATGTTTCTGCTCTATGCCATTCATTCCACTGGCTCCTATACATTATAGGATCCAATTCAAATTGCTTGTTCTCACCCACAAAGCTCGTCATAATGCGGCACCTCCCTACCTCTCTACCCTCATTTCTGTCTATCACCACGCCCATTTCCCCTTCGCTTTGAAAGTACCTTTAGACTAACATCTGCATTAATCCAAACCTCCCATTCCCAACTCCAGGACTTCTCCCGAGCTGCATCAATCCTTTGGAATGCTCTACCTCAAGAAATTAGGACCATCCACAACTTGCACATATTCAGGCGTTCCCTAAAAACACATCTTTTTAGGGCGGCCTATCATTCTCCCTAATCGTAGTCATTTAGACATAGGATAGTCCCTATTGCTCTGAACATAATTTCTCTGTCAAATTCCACCACACCCAAGAGCTCTACACAGATTGGCTGGTGGCCACTCATGCAGCTTTTATCTACTCCCCATCCTCTCACATTGGCTGGACCATCATTGTAAATAAGCACTTGTACTTTGTCACCCCCACCTTATTGTTAGAGTGTAAGCTTTTACAATCAGGGTTGTCATTATTTTTGCTTAATTATGATACTTTTTTTGATAATTGTTTCTCATATCTCTTTGTATACGAAGCTGTGAATTGTAAAGCACTACGGAATATGTTGCCGCTATATAAATAAAGATTATTATTATTATTATTCATAATATACAGGCTATACTGTGAACAATCAGACCTCTTTTAGACGTCTGAAAATCACATGCGTGTTCTATCCGTGTTTTTCATTGATAAAATAAGTATCCATTATAGTCCATGGAGTGTTTCACGCGCATGTTATTTTGCGGACCGGGTGGTCTGCAAAAAATCCCTGTTATGTCTGCTTTTGATCTAAATCACAGATCAAAATTACCCACACAAATCTATGGCATTCGTGTAATCCATGTGCTGTCAGTGATTACCATGTAATGAAGACTTTTCTCATGGTGTGCCACTTCCCCAAACCGTCTTTCCCCTTTATCAGGTTAAAGGGAACCTTTCAGGTCCCTTATGTCCTCAAACCTAGCAGCAGTGACATGCGTGTGCCAAAATTCCTTGCTTAGGCTGCTTTCACATAACGATTTTTTCAGTTCCGATGCTGTCCGATAAAAATCGGACAGTATCGGACCGATTTTCGGACCCCATGCAGGCCTATGGGCATCGGACCGAATCGGATGTGCACTAAATGCCATCCGATTTGGTCCGATCCGAATCTGTCCGATTTTTTTATCGGTGCAAAAATCGGAGCTTGCTCCGATTTTTGCACCGAAAATAAAATCTGACAGATTCGGATCGGACCAGATCGGATGGCATTTAGTGCACATCCGATCCGACCCGATCAATTTAGCATGGGGCCCTATGGAGCAGGGTCCGAGAAAACATGTGATGTCTCCTCGGACCGATTTTAGTGTACTGAGCATGCTCAGTACACTAAAATAGCTCCTAAAAGTAAATTAAGGGGTTAATTAAAAAAAACAAAACTATGCTCACCTGTCCACGAGGCCCACGTCGTCTCCCGGCGTCTCCGGTGTCTCCAGGTATCTTGCCGTCTGTGCTGATAAGACCTGCCGTGATGTCACAATCACATGACTGCCAGGAACCAATAGCAGGCAGTCATGTGATTGTGACATCACGAGAGGTCCTGGCTGCACTGAGACAGAACAGCAAGGCACCGGAGACGCGCGGGACCGTGCAGGAGTCGTGGACAGGTGAGAAAGGAGAGAAGGAGAGGAGGACAAGAGGAGGAGGACAAGAGGAGGAGGACAAGAGGAGGAGGACAAGAGGAGGAGGACAAGAGGAGGAGGACGCATAGGAGGACCGGGGGCGACACAGGGGATGAGAGGACCGGGGGCCAAGAGGTGAGACACAGCACCGGGGGCCAAGAGGGGAGACACAGGACCGGGGGCCAAGAGGGGAGACACAGGACCGGGGGCCAAGAGGGGAGACACAGGACCGGGGGCCAAGAGGGGAGACACAGGACCGGGGGCCAAGAGGAAAGGACCGGGGGCCAAGAGGTGAGACACAGCACCGGGGGCCAAGAGGTGAGACACAGCACCGGGGGCCAAGAGGGGAGACACAGGACCGGGGGCCAAGAGGGGAGACACAGGACCGGGGGCCAAGAGGGGAGACACAGGACCGGGGGCCAAGAGGGGAGACACAGGACCGGGGGCCAAGAGGGGAGACACAGGACCGGGGGCCAAGAGGAGAGGACAGGGGGCCAAGAGGGGAGACACAGGGGATAAAGAAGAGGACAGGGGGAGAGACTGACAGCTCTCAGGGAGCGATCTGACAGGAGGGCGGGCATCCTATTTTCTGTCGGAATCGGATGCCTATTTGGCACCCGATTCCAGGCATTAGAAGAATCCGATGCTGTCCGATTTATATCGGACAGCATCGGATTTTACAAAAATCGTAGTGTGAAAGTAGCCTTAACCAGCCCTGTCTAATCCTATTTGCTAAAAATCAATGCATATAAAAAGCATTTATAACCTGCACTTTGCCTATGCTAATTATGCCTAACTAGTCGGAGGGGTATTGTTTTCCCAGACTAGTTAGCCTCTTTGCATTTTATCACGACCCTGTGATCATAACATGATTTCCAACAGCATTGCAGCTCCCAGAAATATTGGACATGCACATGGCTCATTTTGCCAGTGTTACTGTGTTAAGGGATCGGCCATACGGGGCTTTGATAGTCGCGGGCGAGTCAGGGCCTTAGCTGCACAGCACCCCTGGCTTGGCAGCACATGCCCTAGCCAGCTCCTCAGTGGAAGGGATGATTTTTGGGATCTTGTAATGCGCAGTACTCTCACTTTGGCCAGTAGACTCCGCTGTCTCAATTTCTTTAGCCACTTGCAGTCTGCTGGCTGCAACTCTCTCTTTGGCATAAGTTGCACATAATTCAGCTAACATCAGACACTTCTCTTCAACAATAACTTTACTTAATATTCCTGTTTCATCATACAGTCCCTGACAAAAGTTATGTCGCTTATCCATGTTATGTAAATAAAAGCTTCTAACCTGACGTTAAATTCATCCATTGGTTGTATAAAGTACTCTTGAATGCCGACATAGATTTGTATTTTAAGTTGATTATTTGTTTGAAAATCACATTACTTTCTGTAGGTGACAAAACTTTTGACTTACCAAAATCTGACCATTCTGTGTTCATTGAATGATCAATATTTCAGCATTGATGTCAATTTATTTTCTTAACCTAAACCACATTTGGGAGGGTTTCAGCTTTCAAAAGAGTAATTTATACAATTAATGGATGAATTTAACATCAGGTTATAAGCTTTTATTTACATAACATGGATAAGCGACATAACTTTTGTCAGGGACTGTATATCTACAGTATATGAGGCATAACATCTTAAGGTATCTTTACATGCGGCAACTTTTCTAGGAATTTCAGTGGCAACTTACTGGTTGCAGTGATCATGGACACATTTCCATTTGTACACAGCAACAAGATAGAACAATGTGTCCATGATTTCACTGCAACCAGTAGGTTGCCAGTGAAATTCCTAGAAAAGTTGCCGCGTTCAAAGGTACCCTTAAGCAACAAAGTTCATGACACCGTGGACATTCATAATGTCTTTTCTCACATCCTGGACTATTCCTACTTGCTGTTTTAGGAATCCCCATCTCAGTCTCTCTGCAGCTTCAGACTCCATGACTCTCCTACCAGCGACTTCTTATCTCACTTTCCCTGAACAGAAGGGGGTTTTCAGGTGCTCTCCTAACACCAGCCTCAAGCCCTAAGGCCCCACACTTGGCGACGCACCAGCGATCCTGACCTTGATCCGACCTGGTAAGGATCGCTGGAGTGTCGCTACGTGATCGCTGGTGAGATGTCAAACAGTCAAATCTCACCAGCAACGCAGCAGTGATACAGCGGTCGTTGGGACCCTGTCACTCTCGGGCGTAGTATTGAGATCGTTGGCCGTCGTCCCTGTCAAACACAGTGATGCACGCTGCACAGCGGGAGCGCAACAACCAAAAAATGATCCAGAAAAGGGATGAGCGAGTATAGTCGCTACTATTTGGAACTCGCCGAATAGTTGCGGTATTCGGCTAATCGCTACTCTCCGAGTATCTTATGAGTATTCGGGAGTAGCGAGTAGTCCAAATACTTTCGCAGTGTATCTATTGATACACGGTGAAAGTACCCTAAAAGTGAATAAAAGTTGTTAAAAATAATAAAATTACATACTCCTCTGTCCGACGCCTGCATCGGAACTGTTCCAGAAGACCTGCGATCACCAGACAAGGACCTGTGACTTCCAGCCAATCAGATGGCCGGTAGCGATCTGGCCAATCAGATGGCGACACATCACAACCATGTGATCGCTAGCGGCCATCTGATTGGCGAGATTGCAAGGTCCTAGGTGTACTGTCAGGTAGTTTACTGGATTCTGCTATTCTGAAAGAATCAAAGGTTTTAGTTTTAGCAATGCAACAGAGCTCAAAGAGCTGCCTTCACCAACACTAGGCTGTTTTCAAAGTCTATAGACAAGTGCCTGACTGCCAGCTACCCACAGCACTGATAAGCTACTGGTGATAAAACAAACATTGCAGACAAAATAAAGCAAAGTGAGGTAAGAGATGCAGGATTTCTGCAGATTACTAGACCAAAATCTGCTGACAGATTTTCTTTAAGAATTCTCTTCAGCATTAATAATAACAAAGAGACAGAAGATCTGTGGTTGGTTCTCCAATATGTTTGGAACTATCTCTTTACCAAGTTCTTATGCAAACGTGCTTATTGAAATTGATGCTTTATGTTGTTTTGAAGATAATAGATCTGTATGGTGATGGGGCTACTCGAAAGGGCCCAGGGGAAGGCTGGGTACACCACTCCGCCGCCACCTGCAGGAAATCCGGACCATGCCGCCGACAAGGCCGCTCACCAACTGGTGACCAGAGGGGCAGAGGGCACGGGTGGGCAAGGCCATAGCTGGTGGGGCCGGACAAGGCGAGGGTCGTAGTAGTCTTCTTGTTTGAGGGATTTGGTGTCCTCACTCCAGCATGTTACACACCCAATTTGTGGAGGGCCATTCACTCTGGTCCATTTCCAGTATTTTTTTGTTTGTGTGCCAGCTCTAGCAGGAAGGTTCTTTGTCCACCGTCACGAAGAATAAGTCCACTATAGTGTAAAACGTTTAGTACTTAACTGGCAACAAAGTCTGCAATACATAGGATAGGCCACATGCTGATACGGTCTTGTGAACATGTTACGCTTTTTATTATTTCCATCTTCTTCGTAATGACTGGTCTCAGTACGGATTACAGGCTGACCTCAGCGCTTTCCAGAGTATGGATTGACTTGACTGTCATCCCCAACTGTCCGTCACTGTCAATGTGTATTGCCATGGAAGGGGCCGGTTAACCCAGCAAGTTTGACAGGACATGTGGTTCCAGCCCTATAAGCTGTGTCTGGCTAGCCCTCCTGAGAGAAGCCGCACTACCTCCTCCTGGTGCTCATCTCCGTATTTGCAATTTGAAGGATAGCCGATTGTCCCCTACTGTTCTTCTTTCAGCCTGTGTCGTACCATGGGCTGATTCCTCCCTTCTGATCTTCATGCTGATTTCTTAATCTTTCTGCTACCACAGGAAACCCACTACATTATATAATCCCCTTCTTGTCAGCCGGCTTAACCTTAACCCCTTTAGTTCTGCTGGTTAAACCCTGGGTTCCCCCTCACTGACAAGTGACCCCATACAGGTAGTCAGCAGTTTCACACCCATTTTCAGGAAATGTATCTGCACCACATACATATCGTATTTTTTCGTGAGACGCACCGGAGTATAACATGCACCCCAAATTTGGTGAAGGCAAAGAGATTTTTTTTTTTTTTGTCATATGGGTCCGTCTTATATTGCCAGTGTCCGTCTTACAATCAGCATATATGCCACCCACCTGGTATATATATCCCCATCCTGGTATATAGCACCCCATCCTGGTGTACATGTCCCCCATCCTTTGTACATGCCCCCCTTCATCCTGGTATATATATATATCCCCCAACATTTGTAAATGCCCCCATCATGGTATATAAATGTCCCCGTTTTTTGCACATGGCACCCATCCAATGTGTGTGTGTGTGTGTGTGTGTGTGTGTATGTATATATATGTCTATCTCCTTCCCCAATGGGGGGGTGCCGGGGGCAGGTATTAGGGGTTCACTGAGGGGATGAGGGCAGAGCAATTGGACCGGAGCTGTGCGGGGGAAGTCACGGTGGGCGCAGCCATGTTCTTTGTGTCTATTCATTTCATTTCCCCCCTACTTTGGGGGAAAAAAGTGCCTCTCATAATCAAAAAAAAAAAAGGTGAATGTAAATTACGTGCAAGGTCTTGTAAAATATATATAAAAACACTAACTGGCTTCAGGGGTCGGAAATGCTCTCTTGTATCAGCCACCTCCCTGCAAATGATTTAGATTTCTACTTTCTTCTTTTACTTTGTATTATGTTAAATTAAAAATAAAAGTTTCTATTTTTGAAAGCATTCTTACTTTGCAGCCTTTTTTCCACTCAAGACAGCATGTTTTGCACAATACTGTATATATGATATGTAATATTTCTGTTCACATAGCAGTAGGTACTAAAATGGGAAACCAGCTTTACGTAAAACTCACCTCCTTAGAATTCTAATACTTTCTGCTTCAGGCAAGCATTGCATATTAATTGTTGGACACACTTGTTAATATATTAACTTTTTGCTTCATGGTTTGCCACTGGTTAACCTCTGATCTGGGTTCTTTTGATTATACAGTGGCACAACTTAATCGGATTAACATTTTACCAATAGACTGGAATGCAATGCCTTTGTGCTGCGGAATGTGGACTGGAGCTGCAGTTTACTTTCCTAAATGAATGAAAATTGTGGATCATTAATTAAAATAATAATAAACTCTGTTACTCTAACATGTCAAGGAGCAGAGCTTATGAAAAACAGAAAATGACCCTAGTTTCTAAATGTACCTATTGTTCATATATTGTTTTTTAGTCGTATGATGAAGCTGCTTGATCTTTCCATCATCCAACTGTGATAACTTTTTGTCATTTTACAGCTAAGGCTGGCCATATACATTAAATGGCTGTCTGCTGATGGCCATCTCAGCCTCCATTCCCACACGCAGAAGCACTAGATTGGCCAAGAGCTCTGGTGTTCTTGATGAGAAAGCTGCTGATACATTGGTTGATGTCTTATCTTAGGGCTCGGACACACACATCCGAGTTTGACAGACGAGACTCGGAACAGGCTGGAGCAGTGACCCTGAACGGCCTCTTTCTCTGGATGAGGAATGCGATGCTGTACAGAAACACAAGCAGCTGTCATTACCCGTCCAGACAGGGAGAGGCCATTGAGGGTCACTGCTCCAGCCTGTTCCGAGTCTCGTCCGAAAGACTCGCATGTAACTAGGAGAGTGAGTCCGAGCCTTTAGGGAGAACAATGCTTTCTTGGTTAGTCTTAAGTTGAATGTGTAGATTCGATATCTCTTCCGACCAGAAGTGGACCAAAAATGTTAAAAAAAATGCATGCGTTTTTGAAAATGCACCAAAAAACATTGCAGACCCTATTTAAAACGGATTTCTCAAAAACGGTAAACGGATTGCACTGTTGTAATCCGGTTTTGCATTGGAGTCTATGGGTGCATTACCGGATCCGGTTTTTAAGATTTCAACATGTCAAAAACTGGATCCAGTAAGTGGATTGCAGATGCAAGTGTGGCCCTGGGCTTACTGATGCTGAGATTCATGGTGATCTTTTCCATTTTCATTTGAGGAATGCTTGATGGGTAGGGTTTAGACACAAAGATAAATCTTGAAGACTTGGTCCAGTACCTAAAATTCCTTTCTTTTTTTTTTTTTCCAACTTTGATTTTTATTAATTTTTTAAGTCATGTCAACAATCAGAACAATACCAAATGTGATTTCATAATAATAAGTCCACATTACATTTTCCAATATCAAAATTCAAGAACATCAACATATATCCTCCATATATTACAATTGTTGTGAGTCCATGGAGAGATCCCATATCTGCCAAGTCTGGGTAAATTTGTCCATTGTGTTATGAAGCGTGGCGGTCAGTTGTTCCATTGATCGGAGGTCCTTTATCCGTATAAGCCAGTCGGACAACGAAGGTGGAGCCCTCTTCCTCCAATTGAGAGATATCAGGCATTTTGCTGCCGTAAGAAGAAGCATTAGGAGTTTGCTCTTGGGTTTATTCAAGCTTAAAGGGAACAGATTTAAGCGGTATAGAGCCGGGTCTACTGGTAGAATATGACCCATAACCCGTGTCAACACTGTTGCTATTGACCCCCAAAAGCCTCGGATTATCGGGCAGGACCAAAATAGATGGTATAATGAGGCATTTCTCTGGTCACATCGCCAACAATTGTCAGGTATTGCCGGGTTGAACTTATGAAGCATCTCGGGGGTGTTATACCATGTCATCAAAATTTTCATCTGATTCTCTTTGTATAGAGTATTAATTGACGTTCTGAAGGTTCTCTCCCATATCACCTTCCACATCGAATCAGAGATTTCCCGTCCTAGCCATGTTTCCCATCGTGCCATATAGGCATGTTTGAGGGGACCTTGGATACTTCGAGAGTTCAAAATAGCATATATATCTGATATTAGACCCTTTGTAGAGGGTCCCCGAGAGCAAAGGGTTTCAAATTGGGTTGGTTTAGTATATTTATTAACTCCCATGATCGACGCGTGGTAGTGAATTATTTGTCGGTACGAAAAGCCAAGGGTTACCGGTAATTTATAAAGCGAGCATAGTTCGGTAAAAGAGCGTATTTTGTGGGTAAGTGGGTTTAGTATATCACGGAAACAAAAGAGGCCTGCTTCTGCCCATTTTCGCATAGTAGCAGAGTCCATGGCTCCCGAAATGTGTGGGCTATACAAGAAAGGGGTCAGAGAAGAGGTGTGTGTCGCCATCTGAAATTTAATCCTGCATCTATCCCAAATGCCTCTGGTGAAAGACATTGGTCCCAACAACATTTTGGAGGGAATCTCCGAGGGTTTGCCCCATATCAATGAAGCAGGGTGGTATGGAGCTAGCCATAATTGTTCTACCTCTGACCATCTGGTACAAGCTGACAATGTCGTCCAGTGAGACAAATGGCGTAGGTGCGTAGCGTAGTAGTATAGTAAAATATCTGGGCATGCAACACCTCCCTGTCGTCTTGGCGCACAAAGGACCGAGGCTGGTATTCGATGTCTCCCCGAATGCCAGATAAACTTCATTAAAAATGACTGGATTCTTTTTAGAATTACTACGGGTACTTTTACTGATAATGTTTCAAATAGGTATAAAAACCGGGGTATAATGGACATTTTCACAGCTGCTATTCTCCCCAAGAGCGAAATTTGTAGGGATGACCATTTTTTAAGCTGAGCTTCTACTTTCTGAATGAGGGGTGGGAAATTAGCTTGGAATATTGTTTTGTAGCTAGAGGTCATATTGATCCCCAGGTATCGGATGGATGTTGTGCGCCATGTATATTTATATAAACTTTTAAGGAGATGAAGTTTAGGTTCCGGGATATTTATGGGCAGTGCTTCAGTTTTTGTAGAGTTGATTTTATAGCCTGATAGTTTAGCATAAGATGCGATAGTGGCCTGTAGGTTAGGGAGGGAGGTTATAGGGTTTGTCAAGGAGAGTATAACATCATCTGCGAACAGGGCGATTTTGAATTGTTTACCTTTAAGCTGGATTCCCAATATATCCGGGTTCAGTCTAATTTGCGCAGCTAATGGTTCAATACTGAGGACATACAACAGAGGAGAAAGGGGGCACCCCTGTCGCGTTCCATTTTTTATGGGCAGGTCTCTGGAATGTGCGTGAGGAAGGCGCACCAGAGCAGTGGGTGATGAATATAGACCTTTCAGAGCCGTAACAAAAGGTCCCGACAGGCCAAAGTGGTGAAGAGAGTGGAACATGAATGTCCAATCTAGCCTGTCGAAGGCCTTCTCAGCATCTAAACTTAGCAAAAGGGCCTCCCCCGCTCCTCTGTTGGTCACCTCGACCAAGTCTAGGATACGTCTAGTATTATCCCCCGCCTGTCGGAAACGTATAAATCCTACCTGATCCTTGTGTATTAAATGTGGAAGCAAGGACCCCAGCCTCTCTGCCAAAAGCTTAGTGAAGATTTTCAAATCAGAGTTTAACAGACTGATGGGGCGATAGCTTGCACATTCCATCGGGAAAATTCCTTTCTAAATATCTATTTTTACAATATAAACACCTCTGTTATTTTTACAATCTAGTAGCAGACTTATAGTCAGTGCTTCCTTGGGAGACCTGGTGTTCATCATCAATAGTTTCTTTATTTGAAAATATATCATAAAAATGCAGTATACCGCGTTTCGACTCTAATATGAGTCTTCCTCAGGTACTATTATACAATATCATAGAGTGTATATGTGCTTTCTTATATAGCTCATAAGAAAGCACATATACACTCTATGATATTGTATAATGGTACCTGAGGAAGGCTCATATTAGAGTCGATACGCGTTGTACTGCATTTTTATGATATATTTTCAAATAAAGAAACTATTGATGATGAATACTAGGTCTCCCAAGGAAGTGCTGACCCATAGGTCTGGTATTTTTAAAACTACACACTGTCGAATCAGAATCCCTCATGCTGAAGACCTGATCCACCCGGATAGGCGAGCTGCAAACCTGAGGAGATCTCCTTTACTATCCATGCGATTCAGCAAAGACACCAAAAAGGTGAGCAAATCCTAGGCTTTAAACCGCCTATTGAAAGACACAATTAACTCCTGTACTTAGATCTGCCCCGGTTCTTTTTCTCTTTATATACCCCTTTCTAGACTCCTTGTTAACCAACTATATCTACTACTTTTACAATCTAAACACTTCTGTTATTTGCATTATCACAGAACACCTTACTTCTCTCTATATGTGTTTTTTTTACTGCACTTTCTGTGACATTTCTTTTGAGAGGAGTCTCCAACATGACATCACTGGAGGCTGGGACTGCACTCACTCCTCACAGTTTCTATTTCTCCTACCCTCTTGCATAGCCACCTCCTCTGAAGAAGTCCAGCATTCATGATAGAAGCTGTGGAAATGTGTGTGCAGTGCCAGCACTCTGCATCTGTCTTCATCATAGTCATGACTCTGAAAGAAGTCGTTAGCAGGTAACTGTGATAGCAGTGAGTGGCATAAGTGCTGCCCCACAGGTTCTAGCACTGCGCCCAAGTGTATCATCATTAGGGGGCAGCACTCGTGTCACTCACTGCTACTATCGCTGCCCCCTGATGACAGTTCATTTGTGGGAGGTGCTCGAAGCTTTGAGACGGTGCTGGGGTCTTTCACAGAAGCTATGGCTTTGGTGGAGATAAAGCAGAGTGCCAGCACTGCACTCGCATCTATCATCATGGATGCATGACCTCTTCAGAAGAGGGAGGGATGCAAGAAACTAGTAAGTGACTGTATTGCCTCCCCCTGATTACATCCCAGGTGGGAAGATAGATGCTATGGGGAGAGAATGCAGCCTCAGCCTTCTGTGACGTCATATTTGAGATACCTCTCAAATAAAACCTAACAGGAGGTGTAGAAAAAACATATACAGGGATTAGCTACTGTATATGGATTTCCTGTGAGGGAGAGAAAAAGGGTGTGGGGTGTGTGTGTAAAAAATAATAAAATTACAAAAGGGGTTGGGGTTGGGTGTAATGATAGGTACTGAGAAGGACATTTTAAGGTGCTGGAATGACCCTTTAACTATCTTTATATACTTTACAAATAGGAGAGAATGACGGCACTCACTGGCCTTCTGTTACGTGCAGGCTTTTAATTCAGAAGTACAGAGTACAGAGGTGGACAATGGCTGCACCGTTTCTTGCGGTTAGCGCTTCAACGGGCCCTTACAATATGTAACCCCCACCTTATGAATAAAAGCCTGCGCGTAACAGAAGACCAGTGAGTGCTGTCATTTTTTCTTATTTGTAATTGTTGTGGCTGTTCACTGACATGAGCAACACCAGTTGGTGCTTTTTACAGAAACCAGGTATATTGGTCATGAAAGTCTGGAAAATTGGTGCTTTTGTTATGCTGGTGCCCGGACTCACTTCTCCGTTATTTCTATCTTTATATCCTGCTGCCAACAGAACAACGGGAGAAGGCTCATGCTGCAACTAGACAGAGGACATGTGTGAGTAGAAAAGATAGCATGTCTGATCTCCTGGGACAAATGGAGATCTATTTATGTATTTTTGCATTTTAATTGCTTTATTAGACAACTCGAGATCAAAATGAAATGGGGAGATTATTGCTGAGATTTTTGTCCTTTTGTGCATGTTATAAGTTCAGATCTACTTTTTTGTTTTTTTTGCTGGACATACTCTAGAGTGAACCTGTCACCCCACCTTCAGCAGCATCTATTCTGCATTCTGTGAAGATTGCTGTAATCCCCCTACCCCACCAGGACACCTAAATAAAGACGTAATAACATTTCCCGCCTTGTATGTTTAATGCTTAATATAGGTTGGGGATGGGTACGCTCCCTTCGATGGACCTAAATGCCTCATTGGTCTTACTCCGCCACCATTTTCCTATGAGACCCTCCTCTTCTCTCTTCCTAGTGATGTCATCCGTGCCTGCGCCGATCCCTCAGTTCTCGGGCATACTCAGTGAGCTCTGCCCAAGAACTGAGGTCACATGTTTTCCGAACATTGCGTCTGCGTAAAAGACTGGCAACAGATCCCGCCCTGTGTTGTCTTATGCTTTGTGCAGACTGCGAGGTTGGAAATCTGGTGCCTGACAAACTGCATGACTGCACCTGTTCCCTTCTTGCCAGATTGCCAACCCCGCAGTACCTCTCGGGCCTAAAGTAAGCATTCACATACAGGGCGGGAAATATTATAGCGTCTCTATTTAGGTGTCCCAGGGGGGAGGGGAAGTAGAGTGATTATAGTCACCTTCACAAAATGCGCATAAACGCTGCTGAAGGTGGCACTTTTAGTTTAATAGGTCCAGTGGGGGTGACAGGTTCACTTTAGAGATTTCAGATCATATTTGATCTGCAAACGTTTTCATTTTGAACTGCAATGACAAAATCTAGTAAACCTTCAGATTTGTGGAAAAACATTCATATCTATTCAGTGTGCACTATAATCATATATTTTTTTATGTCTTGCATTGCGTTTTTTACTGCTAAGTCACATCACTGACCAAAGTTTATTCTATATCCTTTGCGTCCACCTCCAGTTGCGTTACTTTCTCCATTTCTGACTCACACTGGAGACCAAAGCCACCAAGACAGCAAGAATCAAGGCCAGTCCATGCAAGGTTTATAATGATCTGTTTAAAATAAAAACAAACACAAACAATTTTTATTGGTTTTTTTTTATTCTTTTTTTATTGCATCTTTGAACAGTGAGCAATGTTTGTGGTAAGACGAGGGAAATGAAAGAAACAAACTTCCTCTTGAGTTAATGACAAAGACTTGAATATTAGTCTTTGAAATTTTTTAAAGGGAACCTGACCCCTAAAAATTAGCTCCCTCTCTCTTACAGGGAACCTGACCTCTACAAATGACCCCCCAGCCTGTTTTAACCTGTCCCTGCACCATAGTAATCCATTTCTAGGCATCCCTTTGTGTCCCTAAAGCGCTATTTGAAAGTTTATAAAAGTAGTTTTTTTCACCTGTTGTTCTGCAGCTTTCATTATATGAGAAGCCGCAAAAGGCGGGCTTATGTGGCTCTCCCCGCCACCGGCATGTTAATTATGCACGCCCATATGGGCGTGCTATAGAGCAGACACTGTGTTTGTGCTGCCAGGGGGTGGTACAGGTGATATGCGATTTTCGGCTTATCGCCTGTACCGCCCCCTGGCAGCACAAGCACAGTGTCTACTCTATAGCACGCCCATGTGGGCGTGCATAATTAACACGCCGGCAACGGAGAGAGCCACACAAGCCCGCCTTTTGTGGCTTCTCATATAATAAGAAGCTGCAGAACAACAGGTGAAAAAACTACTTTTATAAACTTTCTCATAGCGGTTAGGGACAGAAAGGGATCATTACAATTGGATTACTATGGTGCAGGGACATGTTAAAACAGGCTGGGGGGTCATTTGTAGAGGTCAGGTTCCCTTTAAGACCTGTCCCTGCACCATTCTTAGACATTTCTAGCCATCCCTTTGTGTTAAAAAAGTGTATTTGTAAAGTTCATAAAAGTGACTTTATTACTTGCACCGAATGCGGCTTCTCAGATTTTGAGAAACCGCAAAAGGCGTTGCCTGGTGCTTCTCCCTGCCGCCTGCAGCCTAATTATTCACACCCCAATGGGCGTGCTAATCAGCGGAGAGCTCATCACAGATGAGGTGTCGTGAACACACCTCGCGCATGCGCAATGCATGTCACGAGGTCTGGGTGTACTGAGGTCAGTATAGCGCGATATGAAGCGTTTGTCGTCATAGCCGTGATACCGCCCATGTAATGTGATGCACACTGCAGATCTCTGCTGATTAGCACGCCCATCAGGGTGTGAATAATTAGGCTGCAGGCAGCGGGGAGAAGCACCAGGCAACGCCTTTTGCGGTTTCTCAAAATCAGAGCAGCTGCATTGGGTGCAGGTAATAAAGTCACTTTTATGAACTTTACAAATACACTTATTTAGCACAAAGGGATGGCTAGAAATGTCTACGAATGGTGCAGGGACAGGTCTTAAGAGACAGGGGGCTAATTTTTAGGGGTCAGGTTCCCTTTAATCATATTGTAATGGATGTATTCCAGTTTGACATTGCCTCATTGCCGCCCTTATTTAAGGGATAGAATAGTTTCTAAAAAAGAACTACTGTACTTAGAAGGTTTGACTGTGTAAAGATATGAGCCTGAGTATAAGGAAATTAGAAAGTATTTTGGATCATTGACTATATCTGAAATTAAATACCGTATATACTCGTGTATAAGCCGACCGTGTATAAGCGACCCCCTACTTTTGCCCCAAAACCTGGGAAAATCTATTGACTCGCGTTATAAGCCGAGGGTGGACCCCAGCACAGGTATACAGCCCCGCAGTGGTATACAGCCTCAGCAGTATGATATACAGCAGCCCCCAGTGGTATATACAGCAGCCACAGTGGTATATACAGCAGCCCCATTGGTATATACAGCAGCCCCAGTGGTATTTACAGCAGCCCAGTGGTATTGCAGCCCCTATATACAGCAGCCCCAGTGGTATTGCAGCCCCAGTGGTGTATACAGCAGCCCTATATACAGCAGCCCAGTGGTATTGCAGCCCAGTGGTATTGCAGCCCCAGTGGTATTGCAGCCCCTATATACAGCAGCCCCAGTGGTATTTGCAGCCCCAGTGGTGTATACAGCAGCCCTATATACAGCAGCCCAGTGGTTATTGCAGCCCCTATATACAGCAGCCCCAGTGGTATTGCAGCCCAGTGGTATTGCAGCCCCTATATACAGCAGCCCCAGTGGTATTGCAGCCCAGTGATGTATACAGCAGCCCCTATATACAGCGCCCAGTAGTATTGCAGCCCCAGTGGTATTGCAGCCCTATATACAGCAGCCCCAGTGGTATTGCAGCCCAGTGGTGTATACAGCAGCCCCTATATACAGCAGCCCCAGTGGTATTGCAGCCCCTATATACAGCAGCCCCAGTGGTTATTGCAGCCCAGTGATGTATGCAGCAGCCCTATATACAGCAGCCCAGTAGTATTGCAGCCCCAGTGGTATTGCAGCCCTATATACCCACACAAATGCTGGCACACGTCCCCTGTTGTAAGGCCCCCCTGCTGAATACTTACCATCCCTGGTCTTCAGCAGCACCTCCGCACCGGTCCTCTCTGCTCGGTCCTCCGTGGTCCCGTCATCTGTGCTCCGTTCCCGGCTGCATCCGGGGTCCTGCTCGTCGCAGACGCGATGACGTCATCGCGTCTGCGACCGGCTGGTCACATGATACAGCCGAGGAAAGGAGCACAGATGACGGGACCACGGAGGACCGGAGCAGAGAGGACCGGCGCGGAGGTGCTGCTGAAGACAGGGATGGTAAGTATTCAGCAGGGGGGGCCTTACAACAGGGGGGACGTGTGCAGCAGTTTGGGGGGCTTTATGCACAGATATGCACTGCTCCCCTGGCGCTGATTGACAGAGGGATGCAGTGCATATGTAATGAGCGGCCCCACGTGACGGGGCCGCTCAGTATACAGTATCCCCACCGCCTCCTCCTGCCTCCCAGCCCGACACAGCCCCCACCCACTCACCCCTGTATATTGACTCGTGTATAAGCCGAGGGGGGGACTTTTCAGCCCAATTTTTGGGCTGAAAAACTCGGCTTATACACGAGTATATACGGTAGATGCACCATGGGAACTTCTGGGTTCTGTTGACAAATTTTGTTAAATTTGAAGGAAGAAGGAAGTAGTCAGATGTAATGATACTGTAAATTGAGCACAAGTTATTCATATCTGAATGGGTTGGCACTAGAGATGGTATCCTTTCTTCTGGAAGGAAACCTAGCATTTATATAAAGGTTCTTAAAGGCAATCTCCACATTCAAAAAAAACCACACTTCCACGCAAGAACTTAATGGGTGGGAAAATTCTTATGCAGTGAAATTAGCCGTTGACAAGGATAATTAGTGACTGTAGACCAGAAATAGTTCAAACATTCCTTCATTATTATTAAAATGATTTAGTGTAAAATTGTGTTATGCAAAAAAAGTTGTAAAAGTTATAAGAACCAGTAATAGCTTTGTAATATCTAAATAACATCTGTTCTTATCTAGTAAATATCCTTTGTATTGTAGGATTAACTGAGCCAAAATAAGATCACAGGGTCAAATACTAGCGGTTTGGTTCTATTTATGTGAAAACAAAAGAAGTACAGTAAAGTTGAATTAAGGGTACATTCCACGATCAGTGTTGAGTTTTTGACGCTGCAGGATTACTGCCCCTTAGTTTATTGTTACATGCGTTATTGATGCATGAATTTTTGTCTCAATAAAGTTGGTTGGAACACAGGAAGTTGTTCAAAGCAAGGAGACAGTTATTATTACAGATTATAAATATGCATGTATAAGTATAATCTTACCATAAGAAATATTATAATGGCCCACGTCCCAATACAAACAAACACACATATACAGACAGAAGAAAAATATAAAGATATACCTTGCTAGATGATAAAAATATATTAAAATAGAGAGAGATCCTGCAGGTATTTAATCTCTCAATCCTCTACATATTACGATATACACTTGCACCGTTTCGTGCCTTTCATGTGGCACTAAATAGAGTTTAGCCTAGTTTAACTTTATGAATAAATAGAGAATTAAAAAAAAATGATGTGGGGTCCCTCCTACCTTTGATGACCAGCACGCCCACAATTGTCCCAGAAGTGGCAAATCAGCTCAGCTGTTCCTGCTTGCCCTGTTGCAGTGACTATTGGGGTTATAGTAGTTGGGGTTGATGTCAGCTGTGTAGTGTCAGCTAGCATCAAGCCCTGGAGTTAGAAATGGGGGTGTCTATCAAACACACCCATTAACAATCCAATAAGTAAAAAGAAAAAAAAAACACACAAAAATAATTATTTGAAAAATCGCTCTCCCACACTTTCCCTGATTCCTCATTTTAAAAAAAAAATTTTGCAGCTCCAACCAGGGTAGTGGAGTCACTAAGTCAAACCTCCGACTCCACAACTCCAACTCCGACTTCCTCATACATGGCTTGTGTAAGTGATAAATTTATTGTAGTACATGTGACCATCAGGCTTTAATCATAATTATGATAAAATAATATATTTATTTGGAACATAATAATATTCAGCAAATATTGTATTGAACTACTGTACCCAATTTATTATATATATTAGGAGTTGCTCCATTTTATATTGACTCCAACTCCACCAAAATGGGCTCCGACTCCATGATTCCAACTCAGACTCCAAAGCCTTGGCTCCAATGTAGTCCAGGTATTTTGATGTAGTCCAGTGAATCTGACATAGTCCACAAATTGAAACCTGAAAGACACAACATAACAGAAATAAAAACAAGAGATTGTCCCTCATTCACCAATTTCTTAGAAAGCAAAGTTTCCAGGTCTGATTTAGTTCACCTGTTCCCATGAGGTTCTTCGTTTATGTAGATCAAAGTCTATGGAGCCTCATGGAGTCTATGTAGTTTTATAGACAGCACATTCTCATGTATGTATACTTCTGTTTTCTGATATTTTTATTACTGTATTTGTATTATTTCTGATATTTATTATTATTAAAAGTTGTCCTATTCAAGTTATTTATATCTTTTTATCATATTTAGTATAGTCCTTCCAGTTCTTCGTGTGATTCATGAATGGGATTGCATGTGTCTTTTTTTGGTTGTTTGCCCACAATCAGTTTTTGGTGAATTTTTGATGCTGCATATTTTCACTGCGTCAAAAGCACAGCAGCTTACATTAGCAGTAAAGCGGTTGGGATTTATAAAAAATCTCATGACCATTGCACAAGTATAATCTAATTTACATAATAGGTGCAGAAATTTTGCAACACCAAAAGGTTACCAAAAGCTCATCATTGGAACGTCATCACAAGCCCTGTCCTGAGGGATGTCAATCAAGCCACACAGGGTTGGTATTAGTCACAGACCCCTCGACTTGAGGAGTTGTTTCGTCTAAATCTATAAGTCTGCAGTCACTCTGTGTTATTCTTTGTGAATGCAGACTTGTGAGTCCTCACATTGTGTGCACTGCACACTGTGAGATTCGGTTGTCAGAGCTTGCAACTATGGTCATGTGGACGTGAGTATGCAATATGCATATTCCCAGCCGCAGTTTGACTAGAGGGGTGCGGTTCCGCTCAATGCAAGAGTATTGAGTTTTAAATCTGTTTTCCATCGTTTCATATTGATGACCTATCTTTAGTGTAGATGTAGGAAAAATAAATCTGATTGGTGGACACTGGTTCAACACTTGGCACCTCTACCTATTAGCTGTTTGCAGAGGCTGGACGTAAACCGTGCATTCAGAGGAACACTGTTTCATCACACTGTTTAGTGGCCACTGCCCGGTATTACCTATCAGTCTGTCAGTTTGTCTGTACCTGGCAGCAGTCACTATACAGTATCATTGGAGCAGTGTTTTTCTGTTTCCATCCAGCCTCTGCTAATATTGCAAACATCTGATCAATGGGGGGGGTGCCTTGTATTGAACCCATACAATTTTATATTGCTCAAGAACACCTTTAATTTCACAGCGTTTCTACCTTCTCCACTGGATAGACCAAATTAGCATGCAGTGTGATTGGGCATGAACTTCAATATTAATAACCAAACACATTAACTGGTGACCGCATGTAGAATACTATTAGGTCGCATTGGAACAAGGGAGTCTCCTTACTTGTTCCTTTAATTTTTCTGGCACTTTTCAAATTGTGCTGCAGAGAAGGCATTACTGAACAATAGCAAGACATTGCTGGTTCCAAACGTTGCCTATAAAAATTATATTGGATATAGGAGGAATCTGGGCACCAATCAGTCCTTGTTATAGGGCATGTGTACCACCTACTGTTGTCAATGGCAAACCCGGTGTTGCTCTGCTCAGAGCATACGTTACGAAAATGAAAGAAAAGAGCGGCACTCACCGGTACTTCTTTGCTGTAATTGGAGTTTATTCCATATTACAGGTTACAAGGTGCAGGGAGGGAGGGTGTGCAGGGTCAGACGACTGTCAACCGTTTTGCACAGTTGCGCTTCAACGGATCCTGTATAAACTCAGATTACAGCAAAGACGTACCAGTGAGAGCCGCTCTTTTCTTTCATTTTTGTTACCTATAAAAAGCTTATGCATTCCAGTGGCTAAGTATTATTTATCAGAGATTATTGTCTGTGATCACAGCAGCATGCTTCCACTATTCCGTCTGTACGTGCACTAGTCAGGGGGTTCCTGGTCAATGAAAACCAATGTTACAAATTGTTGAAAGCACTACAGTGTTCTATTTTGCTTTTTCTGGAAAGGTGCTTTCAATCAGAGACCCCTGAGACTATCTTATACTCCACCCTCCAGCAGTTTCATCTTTTTACTTCATTGGTCCAGTCTCGTGGAGCCATCTTGTGTGATGATAACCTCTGAATTTCAGGAAGTCACAAACTCTCAAAACAAGTCTTCAGAGCAAGGCCAGAACAAGGCTCTTCATAGATATGTTTTGAGTTGTGACCTTCAGATAGCTCCATGAAACTTATTAATGAAGAAATGAAAAGTGGCACTCACGGGTCCTGGTGAAGCGGTAATACCGCAAAACAGCGTGCCGTCGTCCGCCACCTCCCTCTCCCCATGCACATGTCATTTATTGAGGATGAATAAATAATTGGAGCTGAAAACCACCAGTGTTGCTTTTCATTTCTTCATTAATAAGTAATGCATTTACAGCTCACCTTAGCGTGCAACATCGGTCCCCAGGTGTTAATCAAGTGATTACTGGGCTGAACCTAAAAATTGGCCGCACAGGCTGAAAAAGTGGTACGGTATTTTGGTGCCAAGCAACATTTTCTTTTCATTGATTCAAGCTCCATAAAGCACTGGAGCAGCCGGCTGGTGACAAACTGCTTGAGTCTGCCCAGAGCGGGGGTGATAGAAGTTGAAGATGGCAGCAGGAGAGTATAAGACTAGGGGACAATTTTGAAACAGAAGATGCAGCACTCATCCAGGTCTGGGTTGCTCTGCGGTTTTATTTATACAACCATGCGGATACAAGCAAGGGAGGGGGTGCAATGGACTACGGTCACCGTTTCGCACACACACTTGTGCTTCTACGGGTCCAAGTTACCAACTGGTAACTTGGACCCGTAGAAGCACAAGTATGTGCGAAACAGTGACCGTAGTCCCTTGCACCCCCTCACTTGCTTGTATCCGCATGGTTGTATAAATTAAACCGCAGAGCAACCTGGGCCTGGATGAGTGCCGCATCTTCCGTTTCAAAATTGTTCCCTTTGACTCTGCCAAGCAACCCCGGATTCCTGGACGCCATTGTGTGTGCCCCTCCGTGAAGCCTCAGAAAGGTCACTGCCCTGTTTCCTATCTCAAGTTAAGACTAGGGGACATAGCTTTAAAATACCACTCCAGCGGTGAAATACAAAAAAACACTCTGGAGTGCTGCTTTAAAGGGAACCTGACCTCTACAAATGACCCCCCAGCCTGTTTTAACCTGTCCCTGCACCATAGTAATCCATTAGTAACCATCCCTTTCTGTCCCTAAAGTGCTATGAGAAAGTTTATAAAAGTAGTTTATTTACCTCTTATTCTGCAGCTTCACATTACATTACAACTACTTTTATAAACTTTCATATAGTGGTTTAGGGACAGAAAGGGATGGTTACAAATGGATTACTATGGTGCTGGGATGGATTACTATTACAGGCTGGGGGTCATTTGTAGAGGTCAGGTTCCCTTTAAGACCAATAGATAAAATTTTCTTCCAAGCTGAAGTAAACTTTTCTTTCAGTCACACCCTCGGGTGTTACCCTTCATTTCTTTTGGCTTCTTTTCTTGGTTCGTTCCACATACACAAACTAGAACAAGGAAAATAAAGTAATTCTTGGCTGCAGACAATTTACGAGTAATGATTTTCTATGTCAATCCTGTCCACAGAGGACAACATAGATTATAAGGAATAGTCGTACTCCTTGGAAGAATGCAGTGCTACGAAATGGATGTTCTGATGGTTATTCCATTAGGATAACTTGGTCCATATGCTTCCAGATTCAGGGCCAGATTTTAATATTATTTATACAAGTTATAATTTGCAATTAATTATTAATAATAAAGGAATATTTGCCTACACAAAACTCCCATCCTGGCACCCCTTACTCATTCATGTGTTATATATTGTGGCCATGTAGGTGAAATAAATTGTCAGGTGCAGCTTCTGCTGGTAATGGTATGGAGAGATTAGATAACAGGGCTATTAGTTGGCTGGAGGGTTGGAGGGTTGTTGGCCTATTTTAAATTAAAAGACTCACCTGCCTTCTGAATACATACCGGTAAATTCTGCCTAAAGCCCCTGTCACACACAACGAGATCGTTAGCGAGATTGTTGTAACGTCACAGGTTTTGTGACGTAACAGCGATCTCGCTAACGATTTCGTTATGTGTGACAGCGTTGATCAGGCCCCTGCTGTGAGATCGCTGATCGTTACAAAGTGCTCTGGGTAATTTTTTGATTGTTGTGCTCCCACTGGTCAGCACGCATCGCTGCGTGTGACAGCGAGAGCCCAACGATCAGCGACCTCACAGGCTAATAACCATGATAAACACCGGGTATCTAGGTAGCGTGCGCTGCCTAGATACCCAGTGTTTATCATGGTTACCAGCACTAAGCAGGAAGGATGCTGGTAACTATGATAAACAGCGGGTATCTAGGCAGCGGGTCCTCTCGCATCCAGCGATGTGGAGGTGGCTCCCTGGCTCTCCTCGCTGAGGAGATCTGCCTGTTTGACAACTCCCCAGCAGCGACCAGGTAACGAAGCACCAATGATCCCTACAGGATCGTTATCGTCGGGATCACTGTTGCTTCGTTGTGTGTGACTGGAGCTTTACTTGTTCCTTCTATGTCAAAAACTAATACCACTAGCTTTAATTTTTTTATATTTCCTTGTTTTTGGTTCTGTAGATTAACTGTAACGTTACAAGTCTGAAAGGCGAGATCCAGGGTGTAGGATTGTGTTTTTTTTTTTTTGTTTTTTTTTTACTATTGGGCTAGAATTTACTGTCAGGTAATTGCTAACTATCTGCCTATTCTGTCCTGTAGTGATCTCTCCCTGCTCGGGCAGTGGCTATTCCGCTCTGCTCTCTCAATGGAGCATTGCTGACGACATCATGCTGATCGACAGCCGACTCCCCTCAGTTGGGCAGCAGGGAGCCACTTGTCAATCATAATGACATAAGCAGAGACGCGCCATCGACACTGCAGAGGAGATGAAATTGCTTTGTTGACATGATGTCACGGGAAAAATGAGAATGACTGAAAGGAACTGTCTGTGAGTGTTCTGAATCAGAACCAATCATTGCAAGGCAGAATGGGTAGATCGTTAACAACTTCCTACCTGTAAATTGTTACCCAATAGGTAAAAAAACGAAGTCCTAGGTATCCGTTTTTTTTCTTTAAAGCATGATTCCTCATTGACCTGCATTTTTATTACAAATTATTTGCATTCTCATTTTTAGTCTAGACATTCTATTTCCTAATATAAGACTGTTATGTGGATTAACCTTATCAGTCTGAAACAAAAATGATCTCCTTGGATTAGGGATTTACATTGGAAGTGTATCGGTCAAAGAAGGTTATCCAATTGCTTAATGTGTAGTATGAAAAGGTCAGACATGAAATATGACATACCGGTAATATATATAACCATACATATTTTTACCATCTATTGTTGGTGTGTGTACAAAATATCTGATCTGTTTTAGTGTGTTTTTTCCTTGTTTTAATCCTAGAATAATCCATTTGAAGAAAACGCTAAATTCATTCTGATGAATCTTCATCAAGTTTTAACCTAAATCCTGAACTCTACACAATAATTGTCCTTTTAGTTTTGCTCCGTAACCGCTAATTTATCAGTCACATTGTCTGGAGAGGAGTCATTGTCATGTTGTGTGCATCTGCTGCTTTTAGCTGTGCTGGTAGCAATTTGCGGGATGATTGGACATCTGTCAGTAAAGAAGCTTTGCAAATAATATAATGAACTACATGAGGTTTATATACAGCAAAGCTGTTTGTTTGTGGCAAGTTTACGCCGAGCTATTGGCTCAGAGGTATTAGCCATCTTAGAGGGGTGTGCACTTTGTTTTTAGTTTTTTTTTTTTTTTTTTTTTACTTTTTATGGGTGCACAATTCTTTTCTCACACAATTCAGGTGTGAAGATTTTACCATCTCCCTTCCCGACCCCTTTCAATTAACCATAGTGGAGAGCGTTGATTCCGCTGCAGGACATGACTTGGTTATCTATTATATTCATTACTTAGTTAATAGGGCTCCGTGATTTCCTCTAAGAATTAAATGAACTCGATTTTCCTGCCATAAACCATTATTTTACTGCCATAAGCCATTACCACAGTGTTATACCTCTTTGCAAATGCTTTTTCAACATGTCTGTGTAAGTTGTGTATTTTAGTTATAACAAATAATTGTTATATATAGTGTGAGGTAGCAACCGGGGAACCCGCTTGCAAAACGACAAGAACACGTGTTTATAAGGTTAACCAATGTCTACCCGTTTATTTTCACATATTAATCACATAACCCGGGTAGCATGTTTGACACATATCACATTGATTAACAACACTTTACATAAATACACCATACATTTACATTTAACATCACATAACACTTATATTGCACATAACGTTTTATAGTAACCCGGGACCTGTAACCATCTCTGTCCCCATTGGAGCTCTACTAACAGCTCCCATGGTGGCTACGGCCTCCGGCCTACTTACACTATACATAAGTTACAGTACGATGATGACCCTTCCGGGTTCATAACAGGGATTGGCAAACCCTAGTAACCCGTGGGGCTGCGGCCTCCGGCCTAACCACGCGTTACCCAGTACGGGAGCCCTTCTAACCCCTGCTTCTGACCTTCGTTACATACGCCTCAACGGGCCCTGTGGGTCCCAATGGCGGTACCTGCCGCCTGGCTTTAGTCACCCCAGCATGATGATATACATTCACCCGTAGTCAGGAATCCTGCCTGACCGGGACCTTACACACCGTATGTGATCCATCATTCAAACGTCCATGGATCACACACCTGCTCACAGCCCACATCCATGGACTGTGGCCCCTCCATGGCCCATTACAGGGATTGGCAAACCATAGTACACGGGAACCACATCCGATACCTACTAGGAGCCCTATTACCCCTGTCTCTGGCACCACAGGCACACCCACACCATTAGAGGTCGTGGTTGAGGGATCAGGTACCCTCTGCATGCAGCAGGGCTAGCCTCCCTCTCGTCCCAAGGACGGAACGCCTCCAACATCATCCATACCAGCTGGGTCACTGTCTCTCCACATGATTATACATGGGTCTTACATAGGTCATCATCTCTCATTCAGGGCCATTACCTAAGCCCTCATACACATAGTTTAAACACGTTCGGATTCATCAGGTCCTTTAACTGAGCACTCTGACTCGGACCTAAAGGCGGTCTATGCCCACCTGGCATTAATCACACACAGCTCCCTCCGTTACACGGGAACTGCTGTCTTACCGGGCACGGATCCGGTTCTCGCTACCTGTATAACGGGTCCACCAAGCGTCCCCCAAGGCTCCTTTCCCGGACGTGGTTCCCTCCACGCCCGGACCAGTCTCCACCGGGTTCAGCCACGGCTTCCCCACCAGGTGCTCACAACCCCGGCCCTCGGCACCGGCATGGAGCTAGCATGCTCCCTTCACCATCTCAATCATGGCGGCATGTACTTGCATTCACCAGTCCCTCACACAGACTGGCTCTGCTCAGCTCTCAGGCTGGTCTCAGCTTCCAGGATCAATCTCCCAATCGCTCAGGTGGCCGGCTCTTATCGTGCCAGCCACTCCCACATGGACACACCCCTTTAGCTGCTGATAATCAGCCTTTCACACAGCTCAGGTTAACTCCCTGTGTTCCGGGTTGTCAGCACTCAGCCCTTACATTCCTTAGGGCTTCCTCAATCTCATCCCACTCTCACTGCCGCTCATTAGGCTCATGAACCCTGTTTCTCAAAGTTGGCTCACACAGCATTATCGATCAAACCGGCCAGTGTGCACAGGATCATACCTCGATCCTGCATGTGACGCGCCCCGGCCATGTGGACCATGCCGGCGGTGCCTCACAATAGGATCCTTCAGCAAATGTGTTATGTTGAACTGCAAAATATTAGAATCTGAGAGTCCTCAGTCGTTGATACTTTTAATGGCTAACTGAAAAGATGGTGAGAAAAAGCAAGCTTTCGAGACTCTATGGCCATCAGACATCAGGCTAATAATGACAGCCTGATGAAGAGGCCATAGTGTCTCGAAAGCTTCCTTTGCTTTTTCCTACCATCTTTTCAGTTAGTCATTAAAAGTATCAACGACTGAGGACTCGCTCAGATTCTAATTTTTTTCTATCTACTGGCTAACACGGTACAAACATTTACACCTCATCACGTTGAACTGTACACACCATGTAATAGTGGGTGCGAATTGGTGTAAAAATTATATATATATATATATATATATATATATATATATATATATATATTATATCAGTTGTGCAGATATTGGCAATCAAATATTTGGCACCTGATAGCTTAAATTTACCTATGTCTAAGTGAGTATCATTAGATGGTTTTCACTTTTGGTATGTACGTGTCCCAGTATGATGCTGACTAGTCATAAGCATGCAGCAACATAGACGTGCAGAAGGACCTGTAATGATGTCATCAGAGTCACATGACCAGAGTCCACAGGTTCTACCAGCCGGAGTGTGCAGTCTAAATAAGTACTGAAGACATATTCCACAGCAGAGAAGTGTGGAAATCTTAGCTAGAATTAATGGCTCCATCCTTTTGTGCTGTGTAATATGTCTTCAGTGTTATGTTAGCAAAGAAAAATAGAGAGTGTTTATAGGGAACCAACCACCCCAAATGACCCCCCCGAACTGTTAATATGTGTCCCTACACCCAGCACACACATTTGGGGCAATCGTTTTTGCTAAAAAAAACGGTTTAGTAGAAGCTAAGATATAGCTTTATGAAGTTTAATAACTTCAGCCGAATGGGTGTTACCTAGCTTTGTCCTCGTGCATTTCTTCGTGCCTGTCAGCCTCCTCTCCCCTCCTCCCTTCAGTGAAGCCCTTCTGTGCAAGCCGAAAATGCCCCACCTGTCTGCTGCTGCCTGATAAATTATGCACGCCCATCTCTGCACCTACCGTGTTTCCCCGAAAGTAAGACACTGTCTTACATTTTTTTTACCCCGAAAAGTCCCACTATGTCTTACTTTCGGGGTATGTCTTATATTGGGAAAATAAATGTCGATTTTTGTTTTAACCATAAAATACAGCCCCCAGCAGTGTGGTAAACAGCAACCTCCCCAGTGGTATATACAGGCCCCAGTGGTGTATACAGCTGCAGCCCCCAGTGGTGTATACAGCTGCAGGCCCCACTGGGGTATACAGCTGCAGCCCCCAGTGGTGTATACAGCAGCCCCCAGTGGTGTATACAGCAGCCCTCAGTGGTGTAACAGGCAGCCCCCAGTGGTGTACACAGCTGCAGCCCCCAGTGGTGTACACAGCTGCAGCCCCCAGTGGTGTATACAGCAGCCCCCAGTGGTGTATACAGCAGCCCCCAGTGGTGTACACAGCTGCAGTCCCCAGTGGTGTACACAGCTGCAGTCCCCAGTGGTGTACACAGCTGCAGCCCCCAGTGGTGTACACAGCTGCAGCCCCCAGTGGTGTACACAGCTGCAGCCCCCAGTGGTGTACACAGCTGCAGCCCCCAGTGGTGTACACAGCAGCATGGCCAGCCCCCAGTGGTGTACACAGCAGCAGCCCCCAGTGGTGTACACAGCAGCAGCCCCCAGTGGTGTACACAGCAGCAGCCCCCAGTGGTGTACACAGCAGCAGCCCCCAGTGGTGTACACGCAGCACCCCAGTGGTGTACACAGCAGCAGCCCCCAGTGGTGTACACAGCATGGCAGCTGCAGCCCCCAGTGGTGTACACAGCTGCAGCCCCCCAGTGGTGTACACAGCTGCAGCCCCCCAGTGGTGTACACAGCTGCAGCCCCCCAGTGGTGTACACAGCTGCAGCCCCCAGTGGTGTACACAGCAGCAGCCCCAGTGGTGTACACAGCGCAGCCCCCAGTGGTGTACACAGCAGCAGCCCCCAGTGTGTAAGCTAATTAACCCCGCTTGTATACAGCTGCACCCCCCCATGAGTATACAGGCGCCCCCCCGCGCTGCCGCCAACCTGTAAAGTAAAATATCATTCTACTTATCCCCGCCGGGTTCCCGCCGGTGTCCCGCTGCTGTCACGCTCCTTCGCCTTCATCTGTCTTCCATTTCCGGCGCACAGACAATGACGTCAGTCTGTGCGCCGGAGAAGGAAGTCGGATAAAGCCGGATGAAGACGGAAGAGCGTGATGGCGGCGGGACAGCAGCGGGACACCAGCGGGACACCGGTGGAGATAAGTAGAATGCTATTTTACTTTACAGGTTGGCGGCAGCGCGGGGGGGGAGCCTGTATACTCATGGGAGGGGGGCTGCAGCTGTATATACCAGTAGGGCACCCCCGAAAGTAAGACAGTGTCTTACTTTAGGGGTATGTCTTACATTACCCGACCCCCCTAAAACCGGCACCATGCCTTACTTTCGGGGGCGCCCTACTTTCGGGGAAACACGGTAAGAGCTTGGCCGCGTCATGAAGGGGGCGGGGCTAGATCGCGTCATGAAAGGGGGCGGGGCTCTGGCATGACACAATCTAGCCCCGCCCCTTTCATGATGCGGCCAGGCTCTTAGAAGGTGAGAGGGGTGTGCATAATTTACCAGGCAGCAGCAGACAGGCGGGGCATTTTCGGCTTGCACAGAAGGGCTTCATTGAAGGGAGGAGGGGAGAGGAGGCTGACAGGCACGAAGAAATGCACGAGGACAAAGCTAGGTAACACCCATTCGGCTGAAGTTATTAAACTTCATAAAGCTATATCTTAGCTTCTACTAAACCGTTTTTTTAGCAAAAACGATTGCCCCAAATGTGTGTGCTGGGTGTAGGGACACATATTAACAGTCTGGGGGGGTCATTTGGGGTGGTTGGTTCCCTTTATATAGCCTGCTCAATCTGGTTGGCAGAACCTGTGCATTCTGGTCTTGACCCTGATGACATCATCATAAGCCCTTCTTCATTTCTCTGTTACTGCATACTTATGATTGGTCAGTGTCATACAGGGTGAAGTACGTACCCCAAGTGAAAACAATCTGATAACGCCTGCTTGGGCGTAACTAAAGTTAACTCATCTCAACCGAGAGACAAAATTTAAGTAAATTATTTATTTTGCTTTGCAGTCACTATTACATAGTGTGTCCAGTTCAGCATGAAACCTTTGGTGAAATGTCTTTTTGCTTATGAGAAGAGCCTTAAGGCCGCTTCACACGCTAGGATATAGGTGAACGAGATCATCAGCTATGTCACGTGACCGCGATTCTTCCAACATCGTTAGTACGTTGTCACACGCAAGGATATCGTTAACGATCTTAAATTTGGCAACGCTCCAGCTATTTGGAGAAGAATGTTTGAACGATG
This sequence comes from Allobates femoralis, assembly GCA_033576535.1. NCBI lineage: Eukaryota > Metazoa > Chordata > Amphibia > Anura > Aromobatidae > Allobates > Allobates femoralis. Next base: position 295,393,914 of record JARQOC010000003.1, read on the forward strand.
TTATAAAGCGGCAGAGATAGGAGAAATATGAACGACATTGTTCAAAAAGGTGTCACACTGAACAATGTTGCTGCTTCCCAGACCGTTAAATGGACGACGAACGATAGATTTGAGGTCCGATCTCAAATTTTGGATGAACGTTCGAACGATTTTTCCTTCCTACATCGTTCGGTCACACGCAACGACGCACTAACGATATCGTTTGAACGTTCACAAATACATGACGTTTCAATTATATCGTTAACGAGATCCTAGCGTGTGAAGTGCCCTTTAGAGTTCCTCACCCATCTTGTCGAAATTGATGCCACTATTGACTCTGCCTTGAAATTACATAATCTTGCCAGTGGAATGTCAATCAAACCAGAAGGGGTGTGGCACATCATGACTCTTCAAACAAATGGCATCACCCAGATAATTTAGAGTGTAATCTGCATAAAATATGGGCACTATTTTACACAGTTCATATGAGGACATGCTGAGAAAGATATTGAACAGAAGTAAAGTGCTATGTTCAGGGGCATTACGGTCGTGGTTGCGGCTGCGACGTGGCTCTTGACGTGCAGGGGCCCACGTTGCCCCCCACCCCTGCGACCGCTGATCCCTGCTTCGGGCACCCACTTCATATTCATGTGCGGCACTGCAGCTATGGGGCCCGTGTGTCAGGGAGAGGAGGGGTGGAGAGGAGAGCCTCCTGCTTCCTACTGCTGCCGCCCCTACCCTCGCCTTCTCTTAGCAATGCGTGCTTTCCATCTGCGTTCCACTGTGGAACACATTTAGCAGGCTGGTGCTGCCTCCTCACTCTTCCTCCTCCTGAGTCTTCTCTTCCGCTTTTGGGAGAATGAAGCAGTGGGAGAACCAGGAGCATTAAGTACAGATTTTTTTTTTTTTACTAAGTGAATGCAAGATGGCCAGATGACTATGAGAGGAGGAGGGGTGCATGATGCTATATGGAGAGGCTATGAGGCTGTACTATATGGAGATTTATAAGGCTGTACTATATAAGGTTGCACTATATGGAGAGTTTTGAGGCTGTACTATATGGAGAACTGAGCCTGCATTATACTGTATTGAGGGCTATGAGGATGCATCATAATATATAGAGAGATATGAGCCTACATTATACTATATGGAGGCATGTGAGGCTGCATTATTCTATATGGTGGGGCTAAACACTGCATTATACAATATGGAGAGTTGTGAAGCTATATTGTACTATATGGAGGACTATGAGGCTGAATTATACTATATGTAGGATAATGGGGGTGCATTATAATAATTTGATGACTATTGGGGCTACCTTATTAATGGGGAACTATGGGCTGCATTATAATACATAGCGGACTATGGGGGTACATTGTAATATATGGAGGAATATGGGGGTGCTTTATAATAATTGGAGGACTATGCTGGCGGGAGGAGGAAGATTATATATACCAGGATGGGGAACATATATACCACGACAAGGGCAATATTCCAGTAGGACGACCATATATTGCAGGATGAGGGACATTAATACAAAATGAAAGGGGAGAGGGGTCAATTTGTGAGTCTTTAAAGTATTTAGAATGTTACATGGGGCCCATACATCTGACCGACATGTGTGCCAGACTCTAGTTACGCCACTGGCTATGGTCGTGGCTCAGTGAAGGAAAATCAAGTGATAAGTTCCCTTTAGGAAAACTGATGTTCATTGTAGTATTTGAAGACTTGAGTGGAGACACTTTGTTTTAAAGTTGTTTTTTTTTTTTTTTTTTTTGTCCCCATCAGGAAATCCTCTTGCCAAGTGCCCAACTGAGCATAATTGTATAGTGATGTGTCTGTTTAACAGAAGGGAGGAGAGGTTTATTTGAGAGCTGCTGCAAAATGCTATAGATTTTTAACATTAGTTTACATAGCTCCATGTAATTTCATGTCCTTTTCAGTAGTGTGGAGACCAACTCTGTTCACATACAGCCTGATTAAAGGGAACCTGTCACCCAAAATCACCCTTGTTAGCTGTAAATACATGTCCCTGAAGCATAACACCACAGTCCTACACATCCCTTTGTGGTGTTTTAGTTCAATATGAAAGTGCACTTTAGTCGTTTCAAAACTTACAAAATCCGTGGCAGTGGGGCGTTCCAAAGCCTTCTTGTCTATGAGGCGGTTCCCCTGTGCCGCTGTATTACGCCCTAATGGGCGTTGTTTCAAACTTTGTAGCGCGGGCACGATTCATAATATCGCGGCCGCGACGTCACGGTCATGTGATGCCGTGACGCGTCATTTCCGGGCGGACGGGGCGCTGTTGTCTGACGCGCACCGGCCGACTTCATAAAGCGATCTGCGCATGCGCTGAAGTTGGCCAGTGCGCGTTCACAGACAGAGGCAGGTGGGCAGGCTACGTTGAATCCCCCTCCCTCCCCTGTGTCATCCTCCTTCCCTGTCTCTCGCTCTCTGTCTGTGACCCCCTCCATAACTGTGCCCCCACTGCTTCACTCCAAGTAATAAAAAAAACAAAAAAAAAAATGTCAATATACACTAGATATATATAGATGTGGATATAATATATATATATATATATATATATATATATATATATATATATATATAAATATATATACACACATATATATGCATGCACACACATCTAATACTGTAACACATATATGTGTGTGTGTAATTTTTTTTTTTTTTCACAAACATATACATTATATATATATAAAAAAAACAAAAAAAAATGTCAATATACACTAGATATATATAGATGTGGATATAATATATATATATATATATATATATATATATATAAATATATATACACACATATATATGCATGCACACACATCTAATACTGTAACACATATATGTGTGTGTGTAATTTTTTTTTTTTTTCACAAACATATACATTATATATATATAAAAAAAACAAAAAAAAATGTCAATATACACTAGATATATATAGATGTGGATATAATATATATATATATATATATATATATATATATATATATATATATATAAATATATATACACACATATATATGCATGCACACACATCTAATACTGTAACACATATATGTGTGTGTGTAATTTTTTTTTTTTTTTCACAAACATATACATTATATATATATAAAAAAAACAAAAAAAATGTCAATATACACTAGATATATATAGATGTGGATATAATATATATATATATATATATATATATATATATATATATATATATAAATATATATACACACATATATATGCATGCACACACATCTAATACTGTAACACATATATGTGTGTGTGTAATTTTTTTTTTTTTTCACAAACATATACATTATATATATATAATGTATATGTTTGTGAAAAAAAAAAAAAATTACACACACACATATATGTGTTACAGTATTAGATGTGTGTGCATGCATATATATGTGTGTATATATATTTATATATATATATATATATATATATATATATATATATATATATATATATATATATATATATATATTATATTATATCCACATCTATATATATCTAGTGTATATTGACATTTTTTTTTTGTTTTTTTTATTACTTGGAGTGAAGCAGTGGGGGCACAGTTATGGAGGGGGTCACAGACAGAGAGCGAGAGACAGGGAAGGAGGATGACACAGGGGAGGGAGGGGGATTCAACGTAGCCTGCCCACCTGCCTCTGTCTGTGAACGCGCACTGGCCAACTTCAGCGCATGCGCAGATCGCTTTATGAAGTCGGCCGGTGCGCGTCAGACAACAGCGCCCCGTCCGCCCGGAAATGACGCGTCACGGCATCACATGACCGTGATGTCGCGGCCGCGATATTATGAATCGTGCCCGCGCTACAAAGTTTGAAACAACGCCCATTAGGGCGTAATACAGCGGCACAGGGGAACCGCCTCATAGACAAGAAGGCTTTGGAACGCCCCACTGCCACGGATTTTGTAAGTTTTGAAACGACTAAAGTGCACTTTCATATTGAACTAAAACACCACAAAGGGATGTGTAGGACTGTGGTGTTATGCTTCAGGGACATGTATTTACAGCTAACAAGGGTGATTTTGGGTGACAGGTTCCCTTTAAACATGCCACAGTTGTATATACCCATGTACACTAAACTCCTACAGTTCCCCCCCAAAATGTTGTGCAAAAACGGGGCTCGGGACTAAACTTTTAGTGATGTTAACTCATTAAGTTACATAGCTATGTATAGTCACAGTATGTAAAATAAAGATCGAATGATGTATTGACTCTGTGCTTTTGTTAAGGATGTCATTGAAAACGAATTCTGTCAAATGTTCTTTCTTTTTCCATTGCTCATGTGAATGTCCACTTAAGTCTTGCGAAAGCGTCTATTGTTTTGTTTTGTTGTGCCTGATGACTTTTTTTCAGATGTGTGGTACACCACAAGGCACGAGGCCTTCAAGAGGTTTTTGTAGTAATGTCTGTATTGTAAAAATATGCAAGTAATACACTGTACAAAAGCTAGTTACATCAATTGAGATTATAACTCGTATTTATTGGCTGCAATTTTATATGGTTAAAAAAAAGGTAAATAGTGTGTCCTTGGAATCGTTTGTAGTATCAGGGGTACAATGATGCCTCCTGTCATGCCTTCTTATCAGGCTAATGGTGCTTCTGCTCATTGTCTGGTAGCTGCAATACCAGAAGCGGATGGTGCACAAAGGTGGCACTGTCTCTTACTAAAAAGTTGTTGAACTTTTTTTTTTTTTTTTTTTTTTTTTTTCTTATGCATTTTAAGTATGAAAAAATAAATCACGGATGCAAATATCCTTTAAATATTATGATACATGATAAGAATTCAGTTCTTGAGTGCAGATCTTAAGGACTGTTGCTAGGCTGGGCTGGAGTTTGATTTTATGCCTACAGCACACATACAAAAAGTTGCAACTTGTTTAAAGGCACCTTAAGGTGATCCTGATAATTGATACATGCTGATGGATCACCAGGCAGCTTGTATTAGACACTAGCTGTAGGATTTGAGCCTTGTATATTAAACCCTGAAACGCTGCAGTGTTACAGAGAAGTGCGTACTTAAGAAGCCACCGAGGACTGGAATGCCCTGGAAACTAGTTGGACAAAAGGTCATCGGTGACTTTTCCCTACTGGCTCACGTGGAGTGACAACCCTTTCCCTATAGACAACCAGGGAGAGACCTATCACTTAGGAGGAATAGGACTGTCCCCGGCAACTTCTCCCCACCTATCTGATTAGACTACTGGCAGCTTATAAAGTATGTTTTCAGTGTTTGAACCGTACATACAGCCAGGGGCTTATTCATTCTGCTCGCAGATTGGGCAGTATGATGTATCAGTTGTCTTTTTCTCTTTGAATGAAAGGACTGTCTAGCACACCAAACTATGGTAGGCCTAACTGATTTGTTTGATGGCCTCAGAAGATATCTGGCTAGAGTAGGATTCGGAAGTTGGAATTTCAACACCTGATTTTTTTGTTTTTAGGGGGATAAGCTGCTGACACAGGGTCTAAGGCTGGTTTCACATTAGCGTTCAGAACGCAGCTTAACAGAACGCAGCCAAACTGCGTTCTTATATTTAACATGGGAACACATAGTAGCTGTGTTTGGCTGCATTTGGTGGAGGTTATGTTTGGATGCGCATAATTTGTGCGCCCTCCTCCGCCCTTCAAACGCAGCCTGTTGCATTTTTTTGTGCGTTCTCAGGCGCTTGTTTTATCAGCAAGCGCCCACAAGCGCACAAAAAAAATGCATGGATCTCAATGGATCTGCAGTCTCCTCCACATGACAGCGCAGGAGAATGGATCACATTGAAATCTCTCCCGGTGGCCAATCAGCGATCTCGGCGGCGGCCGGGAGGAGGAGATCTCTGCCGCCGATCTCCGCCTCCCGGCCGCCGCCAGCATCGCTGGTTGACTGGGCGGGCACCATACCGATGTGAATGCATGCGGAGGCCCTGCATTTGTGTGTGCATGCCCTCCGCATGCAGACACAAACGCAAATGTGAAACCAGCCTAACAGCAACTTTCTTTCCCCACTGAAAATACATGAATGCTGAGCAGAGCATTAGTGTATGAGTGTTGTAATACTGATAGCTGACCATTATGTGTCAGTGACATATCTCTGTGGACTGAGTGTGCATAACATATATAAAGCTTTTGCTAAGGTTTTGTTCATCAGGGTTCCTGCATTCTTTATGGAAGAATAGGCACAACTAATTTTGCAGTAAAAATATGGAAATCCAATTGGAGTCTGTTGTTAGCATTTAGAAAGTGGATCTGTGACCGCACAATGGCTTCTGTCATAAACTGAACATTGCCTGAACTTTAAAGGCATCCACATAAACTTGTGGATAATGTGTATCCTTTACCATTTCAATGGGATTCGAGTATTTCTCATCTCGGGTATCCTGTCTGAGTAGCTCTATACTTTTTCCTTAGACTTTTACTACCAAGTGTGTTTTGAACATGTGGTTTTAATGCGAAAACTAAGCAGACTCGAAACCTATAATTTTCTGTGGGAGAGAATGTCTACATGAGCTTCAATGTGCTGTCATGAGGCCTACAATAATTATAACCCTCAACCTCTTCCAGGATGAAAGACTGAGCAAACTCGTAATTGCAAATATCATTCAGGACTCGTTAATAACCGTGCTGTGGCTATATTAGTTTAACTATTTGTTCCCTAGTCGCATTTATCTTCCGTTTTTTATAGCAGTAACAAATTACTCCGCACTATACAGGTATATTTACGACAATATGTACATTGAGATTTACACATCTTGCCTAATGTTTGACAGGGATCATGATTTTAGGAATGAAATGACGTCTCGGCAGGAAAACCGAGAAACTTTTGAACTCGTCTCTGGTTATTTATGCAAGACTGTTAAAATATTATGGTAATACAATCCTGTAAGTATGCAGTGGTACTTCTAATGTAATTTTAATTGCAAAAAAGGTAAAAAAAATTCTAGCAGTCCAGATCTTTCACAGCATAAGTGGTAATTAGGGTCTGCAAAAATATGAACTCGCCCATTGGAGAGTTCACGTAAAGTACAAGATAATGTGGTAGGTTTAGTAAGATTCTTGATGATCTCGTCTTTTGTTTAAATCAAATCTGTCACCAGATTTTGCCACCCAATGTAAGAGCACAATGATGTAGAGATAGACTCTTATTACATTGATGTGCCACTTACCGGGCTGCTTGCTGTAGTTTTGAAAAAAATCACTTACCGTAGCTGGAAATTCTCACTAGTAAATCTGCTGCCATGTAGTCCTAACAGATTCATGAACTGTGTATAATCCTACCGTCTGACAACTTTCGTATGCACTATGGATGAGCAGAAAGCTGTCAGTCAGTGGTGTGGGTGGGGTTATACAGAGCATAGTAATCAGAGAACTGCTACATCTGCTGGAGGTAAAACAGGGATTTTGTCAAACACCAGTAAGCAACCCAGTAAGTGACACATCATCAGAATCAGTCTCTGCTCTACATCATGCTGCTCTCAGTTGATGTAGCAAAAACCTGGAGACAGCTTCCCTTTAAAAAAAAGTCTCAGGACCTTTGACATACTAGTACATCTAAGGTTCTGTCCCTACCTTTGATCGGCGATCTGCCCACGGCTGTTAATCAGTTAAATCCTGCTGTTAATCTCTGACAGTGGGATTCAATCTGCTCCCATTGGCGCACCTTTTACGTGATTGCGGGGCGCCGATGGGTTGTCATGACAGCCAGGTATCAGGTGATGGACCCTGTCTCTGTCATTGGGATCCTAATGTGGGACTCTTGCTGTGACCTGGCATTCATAGGAGATGATCATTTCTGATGTACAGAGCAGTGCTGATGCTGTACTCTGTATAGTACAAGTGATTGGATGTCACAGCTTCAAGTCCCCTAAGGGTAATACAATATAAAGGGGGAAGAAAAATGTATAAAAAAAATGGAAAAAAAAAGTTCAAATCACCCCTGGTTTGCTCCAGTAAATCTAAACCATTAAAAAAAAAATTAAATTCACATATTTGGTATCACTACGTTCATACAAGTCTGATCTATAAAAAATATAAAATAAATTGATCCGATTGATACGCCTGTGTAGTGCGCGTGCATGTTTTTTTTTTTTTACCTTTCCCCTGCGCCTTACAGCAATTTGCTCTGCCATCAGTAGGGCAGAGAGAAGTGCGCATGCGCAATGAAGGCCAGTGTGTGGATGAGTTACGATGCATTTTCCACAAGAAGCAGAGAAGAGGAATGCGTTCACAGGAAGAAAGGCATCAGATCAAGACCAGAGACGCCCATGAGACCGGACTGCCCCTCAGGTGAGTTAGGCTGCCTTCACATTAGCATTTGTGTCTGCATGCTGAGGGCATGCAGATGCAAACGCAGGCAATTGCAGCCCATAATAATGTGAACGTAGCGGAGAAGCTCTGCATGCGTTCACATTAGTATGGTGCCCCGGCAGCCAATCGGCTGTCTCTGGGGGCGGCCGGAAAGAGGAGATCAGCCGCAGAGATCTCCTCCTCCCAGCACAGCTGATCTCCCGCCGGTGTCAGTGGGGATATACAGCTGATCTGACAGCTGTTTAAATCTCCCGCGCTGACACCGAATAGGGTGATATCAGTGCAGGAGATAAGAAACAGCTGATCACTGCTTCAAATCTCCCGCGCCGACCTATTCGGTGTCGGCGTGGGAGATTTAAATAGCTGTCAAATCAACTGTTTCTCCCCGCTGACACTGGTGGGAGATCAGCTGTGGCGCTGCATGATCTCCCAGTAGCCGCCAGTGATCACTGGCGGCCACCAGGACAGATTTCAATGAGATCCGCAGCGTTCTCCTGCAGTGTCATGCAGAGGACACTGCGGATCCATTGAGATCCATGCATTGTTTGGGCGCTTGCAGATAAAACAAGCGCCCGCGACCGCACAAAAAATGCATCAAGCTGCGTTCGGAGGGCGAACAAATTGTGTGCATCCAAACGCAACCGAACGCAGCCAAATGCAGGCACATGCGTTCCCATGTTAAACATAGGAACGCAGTGCTCAAGCGTTTTGCTGCGTTCGGTACGCAGCGTTCACAAACGCTAATGTGAAGGCAGCCTAAGATAAAAGCTATTTTTTATGTTATATAGATTGGCCTGGGAACCAATAATAATGGTATTCCATAATATTCCAGAATGCTGCATCCTTACCGGTGGTGGCTGCAGCTTATATACTGACAGGTTCACCGTTAGCACAACGTTGTCTGTGAGTGCACACAGTTAGTAGCACGGATTAAATAGATAGCATAGCTTTGCAGAACTTGAACCTCCACCAAGCTGCAGGGAATTCTAGTGCCTGCTAAATAAGAAAGATCAGTAATAAAATGTTTTGTTGCTCTTTAATGACCAGACGAATGTTCTATGCTTAGAGGTCGATCATTAATACCATAGAATATCATTATAGGCAGCATATCTCCTATATACACAATTCAATGTGCTGCCGAGAACATTGATTTCTAAGATGTCTTAGGCTGCGTTCACACATTTGCGTATTTTATCGAGTTTTTTTACGCGCGTCTTTTTAAGGGAAAAACGCGCGTTTAAAAACGCGATAAGAATACGCGAGAGAATAACTCGCTTCTACTTCAATCGTGCATTTATACGCGCGTTTTTATAATGGGGCCTATGGAAACGCGCGCGTAAAAAAACGCAAAGAATTGACATGTTCATTCTTTTTACGCGCGCGTTTTTTGCTCCAAAAACGCTGCGTTTAAATACGCGATGTCTGCAAGGCACAAAGTGAATGTCCATTCACTTTGCTGTAAAATGCAGACGCACATGCGTTTTTGGAGCAAATACGCGCGTAAAAATGCGCAAAATACGCGATGTGTGAACGTAGCCTTAAAGTCCAGGCACCTAATGAATGTTTTTCTCATTTGTTACCAGCTTGTTTAGACAGTATGTTTCTAAACTGAGATTCCTCTAATTGTCCTAGTCCTAATAAATGTTCCTAGAACTGCCTCTTGGATGTTGTTCTTGTAATAAGCTGCTTCATGTGTAATGAAGAGTGGTTTGGTCGTGATGATGCTCACGTGCTATTGTAATGATTTTCCTTATGGATTTGATTTTGTCCTACTTACACAGATCCCCTGCCGTCATTGAACATGAGTTCTTTTGACCAATGCTTAAGAAACTTGTATAAATTATATGCATAGTAACATAATATGCAGTGGTCTTTCTTGTTCAGTTGCTTTGGTAACCTGTAAAGGTCATTTGCAGACGGTAAAAAGTATACAGTTGCACTTGCTGTCATGTGCATTTACTGCTCAAGAAGTCTGTGCGAGGAGGGGAAAAATATTAATTTAGAAATATAAACAACGTTTGAAAACCCTAACTTTTACTACAACACTGCCACCTAATATTAAATGAGTGTCTAGTACTTCTTACAGGACACTTTACATGTAAGAATTACAACCAGAATGAGCCAAACATTAAAATGTTTTACCCACCCGCTGGAACCCCTCTTCCTATCATTGCTAAGTGCCCCGCAGGTCAGCAAAAAGCTGTGGCCCATGATTGGATGAATGGTCACATCATCTAAGCTTGCAAAATCTATAACATGGCAGCTTTATAGAAAGGGTTAGTTTAAAAAAAAAACAAAAAACAAAAAAAACACTTAAGTAACTGAAAGATCACCAGTGTTATTGTTAGGCTGGAAACACACTCTCCGACTCGCATGCGAGTCTCTCAGATGAGACTCGGATCAGTCACCCTGAACGTCCTCCCCATGTCAGGATGGGAGTGTGATGCTGCGCAAAAACACAGGCACCTGACAATCCCGTCCAGAGAGGGAGAGGCCGTTCAGAGTCTCGTCCGAGTCGGATAGTGTGTTTCCAGCCTTATAACTTGTAATGTGACTTGTTGTGACATGTGCTATTTGTGTTAGATGATATTTTGCTTGACAACAGGGAGAGTGAGAGTTAATGTTTTGTGACCAGCCCACAGTGGGAGGGGCTAGAAAGAGGAGACAGTGACTGTTTCCTCTGGAGATCAGATTAGGCCCAGCATGCAGTAATAGCGGACCTGAGGTCTGGCTAGTAGAAGAGCCGCATTACGTTGGTGTCCCTAGTATGAGTACAGGCCAAAGAAGTGGTAGCGTGATCCAGAGTATCGAAAGAGAGAACTGATTCAAGGCCAGAGTGATCTACTGAAGACAGGTCCAGTGAAAGGACACCTACCAGTTCGGCCCCATGTTTATAACTGATGAAGGTAACGGGCCAGGACAGTGCAGATACCATAAGACGAAGAGAGAGTCCTGAGTAGGAGTTCCCTAAATGTTCGAGCTAAGGATGTGTTCACACGCTGCGTATTTTGCAGTATAAATTACATATATACATCCAGAGTGCCCCTTAATCCAGTATATGTCCATATATATGTGGCGCCCCTGCGACCAGGGTGGCCACAGGTAGGAACTGCAGCCAGGCAGGAAGGTAGACCGTTTATATATCAAACACCCTCAAAACACACATCCACTGACATAGACCCAACCTGGAGCCTGGGACTCTAGGCAGGCAAGGGGTAGTAGGGCCAGTTATAAGTGGGTGAGGTGTAGTCATGGTAACGGATCAGTATAAAAAGGAGAAACAGGAAGTAATTAGCCAGTAGGCCGGAGTAGGCTGAGAGGAACAGACCAAGAGGAGTAGGCGAGTGCTGACAGAATGACCACTATAGACAGGAACAACAGAAACCGGACGGTGTCACCAGGTCCAAGGAAGACGGTAGCGTTGACAAATTACTGACAGGACAGACTCTCCTGAAGTACCTGAGAAGTTACACGGATAGAAAAGGGCCTGGTGATCCCTTGCAAGACAGGGACACCCAAGGCTAGGCTGGAACCAGAGTGTCGGCTCTGAGGGGGACTGAAGTACCGGTTCCCCAGAGAAACAGACGGGGAACACAGATTTTAGATCCGTGTTCCCACTACAGGGTTGGGGGCGTAGCAGCAACTAGGAGGACCCGGCATACCGCCCATACACTTAGGGGGAAGCTACATTAAGGGACCGAGCTGCCGCTCCGCAATCCACCCAGAAGGAGAGGGAGAATCAGCCTGAAAGGACATATAGAAAGAGTGAGGAGTCTTAAGCCCCTGTCACACGGGGCGACATCGCCGCCTATTACTTAGGCGACGTAGGGGCGTGGCCTATCAGCGGCGATATCGCCCCTACGTCGCCTCATGTAAAGGGGCGATGTCGAAATGGGGGGGGAAGGGAAAATGGGGAAAAAAATTCTAAGTGTAATGAAATTGCAAAAAAAAGTGCAATTACTTGTTTGTTTGAGTTTTTTATTCGCCATGTTCACTATATGGTAAAACCGACATGACGGTGTGATGCCTCAAGTTGGTACGAGCTCGTAAATACCAAACAAGTATATTTTTATTTGAGTGGTGAAAAAAAGTTAGAAGAAAAAAAAGAATCACACTTTTTGCGCCATGTTCTGCAACCTGTAGCGTTGTCATTTTTCGAGATCTGGGGCTGTGTGATGGCTTATTTTTTGCGGCTTGAGTTGATGTTTCTAAAGAGATCATTGTTGGGTGGAGGCACTGTTTTGATCCCCCGTTATTGCATTTTATAGCAATGTTGCGGGGATAATAAAAATATGTAATTTTCGCGTTTGGACCTTTTTGTCTGTTACGGAGTTTACGTCGCTCATTGATTGATTTATGTACTGATAGATCGGGCATTTCTCAATGAGGCGATACCAAATATGTGTATATTTAAAAAAAAAAAATAATGCTTCTGTTTTGAATGAGGGAAAAGGGGGGTGATTTAAACTTTTGAGGTTTTTTTTTGATTGTTTGTTTGTTTTGTTTTTTCATATTTCTTTAAACCTTTATTTTTTAATTCATTCTTGATTTTACACTGCCCCACAATGCTGCAGGGTCCGATCGCTAATGCTGCAGCACATTAGGTAATGGAACTTGGTTTCACTTTCAGTAGTTGGCAGCGGTTGCCAACCACTGACAGGAAGCGATCCCTGACAGCTCCCAGGTTCACACCAGAACCCGGGGCTATCAGGTGACCACCAGAGATCCCGTGATCTTATCATGGGATCACTGATCTCAGCAGGGAACGGCGCGATCCCTGCTGCAACAGTTCTGGATCCCGCTGTCAGTGAATGACATCGGGCTTCAGAGGGTAAATAGCACTGATCGGATCGCAGATTCAATCGGTGCTGGAAGCTCGACATTTCAGCTGATGAGCTCAGCTGAGATGTCGGTTGAATTATGTGAACGCCACACCGGAGCTCACATCAAACACCGGGACCCGACCCATGATGTACCACTAAGTCAACAGTTGGGAAGGGGCTAAAGGGAATCTGTCAGCAGGTTTTTGCTATATAATCTGTAGACAGCAGGAGATAGAGGCTGACACACAAGCGTTCAATGATATTACCCTGTGTGCTGTTGTTACTTAGTTTACTTATAGTGAAAGTTCTATCACCTGGGTTTATAATTTCCCGACTACAATAGTCTGAACACGCCGCCTCCCTCCTCTAGTTAGAAGCTCACTGTCTATAGACTTTGCACTTAGAGCACCTGGTGTGGGCAGGGTTACTTTTCTGAGCTCTGCTTCATTGCTAAATCTAAAACTTTGATTGTGTAACAACTGCTGCACCCAGTAAACTAAGTGATACATTGTTGGATTCATAGTCTCTTCAGGCTGCCCTCCTGATGAGGTAAGCAAAACTCTGCTGACAGATTCCCTTTAATATAACCATATGCACCCCACAGTAAAACCACTTGCATAGCCCTTTCAATATAATCATATCCATAGGCTTCTTGTTTTCTCTGTCAGTATAATCGCCACCATAGGTCTTCCCCCATATGAGCACAACCATAGGCTTTCCACAGCACATTCCTCAGTATAATCCCATTCGTAGACCCCCCATTGTAATTACATCTATAGTTTTCTCATCTCTCTTGAATATAATTGCACCCATAAGCTCCTGCTGCACTCCCCAGTATGATCCATTAATAGCCCCCATTATAATCACTGTTATAGACCCACAATATAATAGCATCCATAGATAGGCTCCCTTCATTCCCCCATAATATAATTGCATTCTTAAGTACCACATCTATTAATCGCATCATTAGCCCCATCTCCCCTAAAATGATCAAAAACGAACACGATCGCATACAGTGTTAAGGCATACCCACCAACCAGCAGTAGAACTCCCATCTACGGCTTTCCTGAAGCGGACAGCAGCAAGCTTTCCACGGTGCTGTAGAAGGCAACCTGTACTCATGTGTTCCTGCCCCTGAAGACCCTAACTCCTTTGTGTTGAATTAGTGTGAACTGTATTATGTATCTATGTATATACTGTGATGTGTCTCTGTATAGGGTACTAGGTAATACGTAATGTAGCACTTAAGATAGGAATGATGTGTATGTATAAGGTATTGGAATGTTATGTAGGGCATAGTAATCAGAGCTTGTTCAACTACTAATTGTAGGCCAAACGGTAATTAAGTTGTGGGATCAGCCTCCCCACTAGAGGTGGAGTTAGTCTCTAGGATTAGAAGGCAGACTCCATCCTGCTGTTTGTGGCAACTGCAACCGAAACATCAATGGACAGCGAGAATAGAGCTCCCGGGAAGGAAGCAAGCAGTGAAGACTTATAAATAACCAACTCCGATCCACTACAAGGTACTCCAGTCCCTGGGCTCTCCTGTAAGGGGACTGACTCCATCAGTACGAGTCTTCAGGTGGAGGCTTAGCAAGCAGGTCGATACAGGAACGAACGTTAGTTGAGCTGAGTAGTCTGTGCACTCTGGTTGAAGGTCATATGGTTATTGAATGGGTCCTTGTGGGTGGAATGCCAGCCTTGAGTCAACAGGGACTTAATGACTAACATGCGGGAGTGTGATGTATAAGCAGTGTGGAGGACAGACTAGCAACATCAATAGTGCCAATTACTATGGAGCAGCCCAAATGAAAAAGTGTGCCCTAAAATGAAGTGTACATTAAGTGTTGTACCCACAGTATTGATGTGTTGAAGGTATTGTGCATAGCATTTAGTGAAAGACTGTTAAAATAGAACTCTGAATTTGTGTTGTTGACTCCTCTACGGATGGAACCTGGTCATTACATGGCCTGAAACCAGATATTAGTTGCACCCCAAAAGATCACACACCCAGCCTGGACCACCGCAACCACTTTCACCCTGGCTCTGTAGGGATGACCGGGCTGCGGACTACGGGAGGGAGCCCATCACCTATGGCCACCTTCCCAGGCCACCCTCACACTGCTACGCTCTCCTGAGTACAGCATACGTCTGCTGGAGGATTTACTTAGTTTTTTGGTTTTGTTTGCAGTGCAGGTCTTATTGTGGCGCCCCTCTGGCTAGGCGCCACAGGGAAGTACTACATTGTGACAATAAATGTGTTTTCCTGTAAGTTGTCAGTTCAGGGTTTAACCTGTGGAGTCTGCTCTTGCACACACTGAGGACTAGGCCACTTACAGTACAGTAGACTGGTTATTTAGTAGGTCCCAAAAGGGGGTGGAGCCTAGATTAGAGCTGTAGAAGCAGGAAGTTAGTGAGAGAAAATAGAGGAGACGGTGCTGGGAAGGCAGTCAGTGAGGACAGGCCTGACAGCACAGCCGACAGGAGGGAGCCTCCTCTTTAAGTGGGGGCCCAGGAAAGAAGGCAACGGGCCATGGTTGGTTGGAGCCAGCTGGTCTCGTTGAGGGAAACACCGGCAACGCAGGAAGCTGAGGCGGCCAGAAGTTTAACTCTGACCACAGACTGACGAGCTGCAGGCCCATAAAAACCGGGTTGCTGACAGCACCACAAGGTACCTCACCCCTCAGCACCAGACTTATATCCTAGATCACAGGAGCAACGGCCCGAGTTCCGGTGGCGGGAGAAGTAACCGGCCCCGTCAGAACTGGTAAAGGACACCCGTGCTCCACTGTGGGAGATCAGGGGGCTGGCAGGAGAGCTCTGTGAGGGTGGTAGAAGCTAGGAAGAGAAAGAAGCAGACCCTGAAAGACAAAGAAGGAGAACACCTGCAGATTCCTTAAGGGGGACCCTGAGCTGGCAACATCCACCCTGTAAACCAATCTGTACTGTGTCCTGTTTTTCCATCAACCAACCGGTATCTAGTAAAGTGGAGTTAAACTTGAACTGGTTTCCGTTATTCTTCCCGCCGGTGCCCGGAGGGCTCAGCACCATCAGCAGCTCAGCAGAGGAGTAAGAACTGCAACACCAACCATCTCTACAACTCCCCCTTACCATTCATCCATCACCGCTGCCCTGAGGTAATAGCTCCACCTGTAGGGAGCTGGACTATTCTCTGCTGCACCCACCATCACCTCAGCGGCCGGCTTGCAGCGCCAGTACCACATTAAGGGGAACTACAGATGGCGTCACGATCCCCTGTAAATACTCCCTTCTCCCACACCATCTACTAAAATGATCACCAGGGCATGGAACCGGGATCCCGACCACCTGTGATTCCCCATCTACCATCAGTCCCGGTGTCCGAGTACCCCCTAGACCTGGCCGCATCATTATTCCTTTGTATTTTCCTGATTAAATTGACGACTTTTGTAACACTGCAATCAGTGGTGACAAGCGTACAAACATAAATAAATCTGTCAAACATATACCATGTATTTCATCAAATTTCGGTCAAAACAGTTTAATTGTGAATTACATTGCTCCAGTATGTTTCACACTGTATAAACCCCATGGTCAAGAACCTCAAAACACATATTTCTACTTTGTGCATGGCCACCCTGCTTTATCCACCCAAAACAGTGTTTTTCTTATATCATACAAGCACATTTCTCATAATAAGGTTATTGATTATTTGAACCTCTTGATTATATTTCAATTTTCCGCCTACATTTCAGGCGCATAAGTTCAAATTTAATGAAAAAAATTACAGACTGCTGATAACTAGAAAAGTTCGGAAGTAAGGCAAAAATCTATGACAACTAAATGACATAGTGGGGTCCGTGCCTTCAAAGAACGTAAAACAGCCATGAGGCTGAACTTGATAAAATAGATCTTTGTCTTTAAATTACTGTAATTTTGCCATTTCCTCAATATATCCTGATATAGATAGACTTGTTAATGTAATGTTTACTTGACCTTTCTCTGCAGAGGACATGAATGTAAGGGGTTGGATAGTACCTGGAGGCTACATGGCATAAATCATGTGGGAACCTTACACCGTAATTGATTGGCGCTCAGAGCTAGGGAAGAAGGATGTAGGTTCCTTGGAATGGTTTTCACATGTCTATCATTTAATCTAAGTATAAGCAGTTTAGTTTATTTTGTAGTAATTGATGTAAAAACTTTTGAAGGAATCCTGAGTTTTCCATATACACCACAGAAGACTGTGGTTGGGTCAGAGAAAAGCTGGCTCTGGACTAACCATCTTGAATGACTCAAATGTCCCTAGAGGCTTCTCTTGCCCTCGCTCACCTGGACTGTAAGTCTCCCTATTTGTGTGGATATACAAAGAGATCTGTCAATCAATGGGATCGGGGCATGGAGAAGACAAAGGGAACGGACCTCATACTAGTGTTCTGAGACACAATAGGCTCTGATTCATCAAGATCAACGTTGTTCACACCAGTCTTGATGAGGGGGCATTCTTAAAGTAGTTGTTCAACAAACAAAGTAGATTTTGGAGTAATAGTAAATTCCACGATTGGATGTTTTTAAAAAAAATATTCCTATGATGAGATAATTTTATATATAAAAAAATAGCTCACCTCATACTTTGAATGCAAAGATCACTCTAGGTGAAGGGTAATATATACGACTGTAGACATCCAGCGCCTTTCAAGGACAAATGATCCAGGAAATCCAAGATTTCTCTAAAACATCAATTTATTCCTTTTTTTTTTTTAAATTAAGACATGTTTCAGGTCGAAATGCGTTGGTTTCTATGCCTTCTCTATAATCATAAGTGTATCCTAACTGCCTGACATGTTCTATTAAATGAAGGAATAAATGGATGATTTAAAGAAATCTTGGATTTCCTGAATCATTCATCAAGGCACTGGATGTCTAGAGCTTGTATGTAATCTTGTACATGTGCACCTGCTATGTACTGTGTAATGGCCATGTCTGACCACTTCTGCACAAACCTCATCTCCTGGACTGGAGTCAGTGGCGTACCGCCAACGGCAGTAGGCCAGGCAAGCAGGTTCCCACTAGGGCTGTGGAGTCTGTGTTGGAGCCAATAGAAAATGGACTAGCTCTCACTCCTAAAATATATAATGAATTGGGTACAGTAGTTCTATGCAGTATGTGCTGTATAATATTATTATTATGTTCTATCTAAATATCTTGATTATTTTATCACATTAGTGTCTAAAGGCCTGATGTTCACATTGTACTACACTGTGTGCAGAATTATTAGGCAAATGAGTATTTTGATCACATGATGCTTTTTATACATGTTGTCCTACTCCAAGCTGTATTGGCTTGAGAGCCAACTACCAATTAAGTAAATCAGGTGATGTGCATCTCTGTAATGAGGAGGGGTTTGGTGTAATGTGGCAGCCCTGCAGGGGATTGCCGCAGTATCCACCAGTGCAAGTAGGATTTACACCTTGGTACACACAGGGACACAACACCTTCCACCCCAGACCTGAAGGGGGAGCTCTCCTGGCTGTCTTAAGCCAGATCCTCTTTAAAAGATCCAGGCCTGAGGGGAGGAGTCAGTTGGTCCAGTGAGAAGCAGTTAGTTCCAGTCAGGCAGTGAAGAGAGCAGGAGTGAGGAGCTGGTTGCTGGGAAAGATCCAGGACCAGGGAACACTGACCCAGCTGTGCTGCACCCTTGGGAGAGGGTCGGAGGCCAGTGGAAGACTAGGAGAATTAAAGAAGGGAACATACCAGGTTTCCCTTTAGTACACCCGGACACCGGAGTCCGATGCTGCCAGCATTCATTGTAGCAGGAAAAGCCCGGAAGGACCAGGAGGACCAAATCCCCCTGAGGTAAATAGAAAGAGACACTCAAACTGACCATAGGACTAGAGGCCAAAGAAGGAATAGGGACCCCGCAGAAGGACCTCATTGTCCGTTATAGAGCAAAGCCCTCGGAGGGGAGAAGGAGCGGTGAGTTCAGTTAAAGGCAGGACTTACCCCAAACCACCGTGCACAGTGACAGAAGAGGCCTCACAACTCTCCCAGGTGAAAGTCCCAAATCGCATCGGGGACCTGGTTACTTCTCTGGACTGTACCTGTTACCCTGTCACCAGTAAAAGGTACCGAAACAAAGACTACTGTGTGTGCATGTGCCTGTTTAACCGCCACCATCCACAGCGTTAACTGCTGATACGCTACTATGACTCCCCTCATCCCTCACCGCTGCCCTGAGGTAAAGCTCCACCTGTCGGGAGCTGTACTACACTGAGCTGCACCTCCATCACCTCAGCTGACGGCCGCAGCGCTGGTATACACTTTACCAGGAACCACAGGTGGCGTCACGTAAGCAATTCCCCTTCAGTACCATCATCCCCCACCATTCCCCGCCATTGAGGGTCCAGGGCACGGGACCGGGGGCCGACCAGCCGTGATCCCCCATCCAATCGCCATCAGCCCCGGTACCCGAGTACCCCCTACTCTGTCGACTGCCTCAAAAAAGGCGCAAAATAACTGCCCATCAATTGAGGAAAATCAAGCGCGAAGCTGCCAAGATGCCATTTGCCACCAGTTTTGCCATATTTCAGAGCTGCAACGTTACTGGAGTATCAAAAATCACAAGGTGTGCTATACTCGGGGACATGGCCAAGGTAAGGAAGGCTGAAAAATGACTACCTTTGAACAAGAAACATATGATAAAACGTCAAGACTGGGCCAAGATATATCTTAATACTGATTTTTCAAAGGTTTTATGGACTGATGAAATTAGAGTGACTCTTGATGGGCCAGAGGCTGGATCAGTAAAGGGCAGAGAGCTCCACTCTGACTCAGACGCCAGCAAGGTGGAGGTGGGGTACTGGTATGGGCTGGTATCATCAAAGCTGAACTTGTGGCTGAGGATGGAGTGAAGCTCAACTCCCTGACCTACTGCCAGTTTCTGGAAGACAACTTCAAGTGGTGGCACAGGATGAAGTTGGTATCGTTCAAGAAAAACATGATTTTCATGCAGGACAATGCTCCATCACATGCATCCAACTGGCCAGCGTGGCTAGCCAGTAAAGGTCTAAAAGAAGAAAGAATAATGACATGGCCCCTTGTTCACCTGATCTGAACGCCATAGAGAACCTGTGGTCCCTCCTAAAATGTGAGATCTACAGGGAGGGAAAACAGTACACCTCTTGGAAAAGTGTCTGGGAGGCTGTGGTGGCTGCTGCACGTAAAGTTGATCGTAAACAGATCAAGCAACTGACAGAATCTATGGGTGGAAGGCTGTTGAGTGTCATCATAAAGAAAGGTGGCTATATTGGTCACTAATTTTTTTTGTGTTGTGTTTTTGCATGTCAAAAATGTTTTTTTTTCTAATTATTGTGCAGTTATATTAGTTTAAATAGTGAAAATAAACAAGTGAGATGGGAATATATTTGGTTTTTATTAAGTTGCCTAATAATTCTGCACAGTAATAGTTACCTGCACAAACAGATGTGCTCCTGAGATAGCCAAATCTAAAAAAAACCACTCCAACTTCCAAAAATATTAAGGCTACCCTCACATTAGCGTTTGTGTCTGCATGCTGATGGCATGCAGACACAAGCGCAGTCAAACGCAGTGTCATTTTGATGTGTCCGCAGCGAGAGAATGTCCGCCTGCGGACACATCACTGCGCAGCCCGGCAGCCAATCGGCGCTGCCCGGGGGCGGAGATCAGCGCCGGAGATCTCCTCCTCCCGGCCGCCGGTAAGCTCTGGGACATGTCGGCGGGGAGAAACAGCTGATTTGACAGCTGTTTTAATCCCCCGCGCTGACACTGGAGATGTCGGCGCGGCAAGATTCAAACAGCTGTTAAATCAGCTGTTTAACCCCCCGACACCGCTAGGGTATTAGGCGGGGAGGAGGAGATCATCAGTGGATGAGCTGATCTCCCGGTGGCCGTCGGTAAGCTCCTGTGACATCACTGGCGGCCACCGGGAGATTTTTCAATGGGTCACACTGCGGACCCATTGACGCCAATGCTTTTTTTGTGCGCCTGGGGACGCTTGCTGATTTTCCAAGGTCCCCGAGCGCACAAAAAATGCAACATGCTGCGTCCCGGGTGCGGACGCTGGACCCCGGAAGGAGCAGATATCGTCCGCATCCGCACCCGAACGCAGCAAACGCTGCCAAACGCAGGCACTATGCGTTCCTATGTTAAACATAGGAACGCAGTGCGCATGCGTTTGACTGCGTATGGGATATATATATATATATACACACTGCACTGGTTGTTAATGATGAGTCACATAGCAGCTAAGATAATGCTTTTTGTTCTGCCAGATGACTTATTGTCTCACATTTTTCTGTGCTGTTTTAAAAACAGCATTTTATGGCTCTGTGGGCATGGCCAGCATCTGCCAGTGCTGTGTGGCCGCAACCAGCGGCTGATGAAGTTCCTGAGCTGTGCGGGGCCAGCAAACATGGGGTTAACAGATTGTGACAGGTCATTCCTTGGAACCAACTAGTTTGACCTGATCCTGAACTCTGACATTGCTTAGCAACTGTGCTGTTAGCTCAGTCTAATCTGATACATTGTTTGCTCTAGTTAGGCTACTTTTGCATCAGCTTTTTTTGCCAATCTGTTCTATAACGGATCACTTATTGCAAGTCTGCGTTCACCCCAATTCATCGTCCCCCTATGGGACTTGCAGTGGGTCAAAAAAACGCAGCAAGTCACGCTGTTTTGCCCTTGCGGCGAGTCAAAAAAACATGACTTGCCTCCCCTCTCCCTGCATCATGCTGTCTCATCTTCCACCATGCCTTGTCTCTTCCCTTGTGCGATGAGTGCACTGAAGTTGTAGATCAGCAGTGCTGGAGGTTGTAATCGCCGCTCCCAAAAGTGATGTCAGTGGAAGCACCCAGCTTATCAGTATGTATAAGCTAGCCGTGATAGACCACTGACATCACTTGTGGGTGACGCTTATGTCGTCCTGCACCGCCGATCTCCTGCATCACCGACACTTGTGAATGCAACACTGACAGCACTTCCCTTAAAACCAGCATCACAGTGACTCTTTGTTTCAGGGAGGGGCTGAGGAAGTGCCTGCGGCCTCTACCCCTCTGTGATGACGTCCTGTGTGAGTATCCTAGCATGCACTTGGTGCTCAAACAATACATCATTAGGCAGGAAACAGAGAAAAAAAAAACATTAGATGCTATTGTAGTTACGAAACTTAAGGTATTTATTAAATTAAATTAGATAGGAAGGTAAGAAATAAGTTGGTGGTCTCGGACTAATCCTTTAAGATTTTCTTGTTTCAAGTGACATTTTAGAATGAGCTGTGTGTGTGTAAAGGAGGAATAAAACTGTCTGGCTTTTAGGGTATGTGCCCACAGGACGGTTCTTGCATCATTCTGACTGTCAGAAAACCGGTGGTGAACTTCTGGAGCCTACAGTCCTGAGCTCTGAAGAGTCCAGCGGTTTTCCAGCGGTTTTCAAGCGTTTTGTCAGCGGTTTTACAGCGGTTGAATAGCGGTTTTTTGTCATGATTCTCGGCCACTCTCCTTGCTCTAACCGCTTTAAAAACGCACTTGAAAATTGACATGCTCAATCTTCACAAACCGCCTGAAAACCGGTGAATTGGATGAAGATGAGCATAATATAATCGGCATAGTGGGCACAGTGGTTTCCAATTGCCATAGGTTTCAATGTTAATCCAAACGCTGGTTTGGATTAACATACATTTAAATAAAACCAACGTTGAAACGTCGGCGGAAACCGCTGGAAAACCGCACTAAAACCGTCCTGTGGGCACATACCCTTATATGCCTTGTAACTGGAATTGTTCACTAGTTTTACTCTTCTCAGACCCTGTATATAATTACCAGTACTCTTTGAGCTAGTTGCATCTCTCCTTTACACAACAAACTTAAAGAGGACCTGTCACCAAACCAGGCATGGTGATCTACCGTATATACTCGTGTATAA
Organism: Allobates femoralis; assembly: GCA_033576535.1. Taxonomy (NCBI): domain Eukaryota; kingdom Metazoa; phylum Chordata; class Amphibia; order Anura; family Aromobatidae; genus Allobates; species Allobates femoralis. Next base: position 295,416,996 of record JARQOC010000003.1, read on the forward strand.
GCCGACCCGTGTATAAGCCGACCCCCCTACTTTTGCCCCCAAAACCTGGGAAAACCTATTGACTCGTGTATAAGCCGAGGGTGGACCCCAGCACAGGTATACAGCCCCCAGCAGTGTGGTATACAGCAGCCCCAGTGGTAGTATACAGCAGCAGCCCCAGTGGTAGTATACAGCAGCAGCCCCAGTGGTATATACAGCAGCAGCCCCAGTGGTATATACAGCAGCAGCCCCAGTGGTTAGTATACAGCAGCCCCAGTGGTAGTATACAGCAGCCCCAGTGATAGTATACAGCAGCCCCAGTGGTAGTATACAGCAGCCCCAGTGGTAGTATACAGCAGCCCCAGAGGTAGTATACAGCAGCCCCAGAGGTAGTATACAGTAGCCCCAGAGGTAGTATACAGCAGCCCCAGAGGTAGTATACAGCAGCCCCAGAGATATATACAGCCCCAGAGGTAGTATACAGCAGCCCCAGAGGTAGTATACAGCAGCCCCAGAGGTAGTATACAGCAGCCCCAGAGATATATACAGCCCCAGAGGTAGTATACAGCAGCCCCAGAGGTAGTATACAGCAGCCCCAGAGGTAGTATACAGCAGCCCCAGAGGTAGTATACAGCAGCCCCAGAGTTATATACAGCCCCAGACGTATACAGCAGCCCCAGAGGTAGTATACAGCAGCCCCAGAGGTAGTATACAGCAGCCCCAGAGGTATATACAGCCCTAGAGGTAGTATACAGCAGCCCCAGAGGTAGTATACAGCAGCCCCAGAGATATATACAGCCCCAGAGGTAGTATACAGAAGCCCCAGAGGTATATACAGCCCCAGTGGTAGTATACAGCAGCCCCAGTGGTAGTATACAGCAGCCCCAGAGGTAGTATACAGCAGCCCCAGAGGTATATACAGCCCCAGAGGTATATACAGCAGCCCCAGTGGTAGTATACAGCAGCCTCAGTGGTAGTATACAGCAGCCCCAGAGGTAGTATACAGCAGCCCCAGAGGTGTATACAGCCCCCCCCCATCAGTATACAGGGCCCCCCCTTGGTGCACAATCCTGTAAAGGAAGAGATTAGTATACTTATCACTGTCCCGCTGCCGCTGTCCCGCCGCCGTCATCCCGCTCCTCCGTCTTCATCCAGCGTCTTCCGGCTTCCTCTGGCGCGCAGACAATGACATCATTGCCTGCGCTGACCGGAGGAAGCCGGAAGAAGACGGATGAAGACGGAGGAGCGCGATGACGGCGGCAGGACAGCGGCAGCGGGACAGTGATAAGTATACTAATCTCTTCCTTTACAGGTTTGTGCAGCAAGGGGTGGGGCCTGTATACTGATGGGGCAGGCCTGTATACTGTATACACTGTATACAGTGTATACAGTATACAGTGACTCGCGTATAAGCCGAGGGGGGGACTTTTCAGCCCAATTTTTGGGCTGAAAATCTCGGCTTATACGCGAGTATATACGGTAATTACAGCACTGGATGCAGCATCTCTGCAGCATGCAGACAAGGGGTCCCCCAGCACTTGAGCAGCCCTGTACCCCGAGATAATACACTTAGAAAACTTACATGCTACAGCCACTAAGGAGGTGGCTAGGGGCTGCAGCCAAGGGCAGATTCACACCCCCTGCATGTGTAATCTGCCCACCACTGCCAATCATTCTCTCCCTGTCTGCAGCATTTAAACAGAGATATTTTTTCTCTCTCCCAGAAAGTCTGTTAGCCCCGCCCCCTGATGGGCAGGGCTAAACAGAGAAAAAAAAAAACTGTTTAAATGCTGCAGACAGGGAGAGAATGATTGGCAGTGGTGGGCAGATTACACATACAGGGGGTGTGAATCTGCCCTTGGCTGCAGACCCTAGCCACCTCCTTAGTGGCTGTAGCATGTAAGTTTTCTAACTGTATTATCTCGGGGTACAGGGCTGCTCAAGTGCTGGGTGACCCCTTGTCTGAAGGCTGCAGACATGCTGCATCCAGTGCTGTAATTAGATCACCATGCCTGGTTTGGTGACAGGTCCTCTTTAAGGGTTCCTGCTCTTCTTTCTATGAAGCAAATGAGACAAAAGTAGCAGCAGTGTGGGATACATTATATACCAAAGTACTGAGCTGTGTGGCAGTGAATCCTGCACTAAAGTGTCATGCCCTGACCATAATTAACATTGTAATATCTAAGAGCTTTATAGCTAATGTTTTTCATGCATGAAAATCATTGATGAAATGATGAAATACTGATGGTAAAACCAAAAAACCAAACTGAGGAAACTCTCATCCAAAACACTGATGAAACTTTGACTGCTTTTTGTGTACTTTAATAATTATGGATGCGTGAATGAGGCCTAACACAGATCTGGACAATTCCCAGGGGCTAGGTCCATAACAAGCAAAATTCAAGTTGGCTCCAAAATTGTATGGTATTTTGTCAATCTACGGTCTACACTATAATAACTATAGTTCTTAAATGGAGACTATCACCACTTTGACCATTCTAAACTATTAATATGGGCATACAGGTTATAGACTCCTGAAAATAATCATACCTGTCTGCCTTTTGTCAGATGACTTGTTGTGGAGATTTTGTAAATGAACTGTTCCAGGCTATGGAGTGGATGCTGCCTGCGAGATGGAAACTAAATCTGAGCGGAACCTGCACATTTGTCAGTTATAATCACACAGAACTATATAGTGAGATCAGGAGGGCAGAGAGCAGCCATCACATATCACACTGGGAACACCTCCTTCTATTTAAAATGAGCTCTGGATACGGAGGTATCTTCCAGGCAGTATCCAGCCCATAGCCTGGAACAGCTAATTTACATAAAGTGATTAAAGATTTCTTCACAACAAGGTATCAGAGATGAGGCACACAGACAAAGGTATAATAATTTTCAGCGTTCTATAACCTGTATGCCTCGTATTAATAGTTTAGAAAGATCAAATGTGGTGATAAATTCCCTTTAAAGAGGAACTGTTACTAGGCCAAAAATGGCCAATTTTTGCTTGTTTTGTTTCTGCTGCTCCCCTGAGTATTCTGTTGTTGTCTTCTGTCATATGTTTTCAGAGATCTGGTCCTTTTTGATTTTTATGATCTTTACAAACGGGGCATTTCTCACAGGATATTAATGGAGTGATTTTAATTTAATGCATTTTACGCCTTGTAAACCATATCAATTAAAGTAACAAAATGGCCTTGAGCTCCTTCGGCTTTTGATTCAAAGATCTTTGGATCTCTCTTAAGCGGCCGTCACACGCTACCATTTTAAGCCCGATAACGTTTAAGCGATCTCCTTTTTGATCGCTTAAGCGATATCGTTTGGGCATCGTTGCATGTAATCAAGCGATTTTACAATGTAAAATCAATTGATCGTGACATCGTAGATATGAGAGCAGGAGCTCATATCTAGCAATGAACGATTTAACAAACAGCTTCATCGTGGTGTATGACACCACGATGAACGATCTCCCAGCGGCAGAGCTATGTTGGGAGATGGTAACTATGGTATACGTCGGGTTACTAAGCGCCGCGCGGCGCCTAGTAACCCGATGTGTACCATAGTTACCAGCGATATCGCGGCTCCACATCGCTGGTGAGTCTGTCTGTGTGACATCTCACCAGCGATGTGAGCGATATTGTTAGCGATCGCGCGTGCACGTGATCGCTAACAATATCGCTAGCGATATGGATGAGTGTGACGGCCGCTTTAGGGCTCATTCAAATGTCTGTGCACATCATTCCAATCATGAAGCACAATGCACTGAATAGTGGCGAGACAGGCAGGTTTCCTATCCCAAACTCTGCAGCCTCATACAGTCATGGCCAAAAGTGTTGGCAACCTTGAAATTCCTCCAAATAGTGAAGTATTTCTCCAAGAAAATTATTGTAATTACACGTTTATTTCATGTGTGTATTATAATAATACAAAAATAGAGGGAAAAAAAGACACTGGGCATAATTCCACACAAAACTCCATATATGGGCCACACAAAATTGTTGGCACCCTCAATGTAATATTTGGTTACACACCAGTTGGGATAAATAACTGCAATCAATCACTTCCTATAACCATCAACAAGTTTCTTACCCCTCTCAACTGGAATTTTGGACCACTCTTCTTTTACAAACTGCTCCAGATTTTTCTTATTTGAAGGGTGCCTTCTCCCAACAGCAATTTTTAAATCTATCCACAGGTGTTCAATGGGATTTAGTTCCATACTCATTGCTGGACACTTCAGAAATCTCCAGGGCTTTGTTTCCATCCATTTCTGAGTGCTTTTGTGTTTGGGGTCATTGTCCTGCTGGAAGGCCATGACTAAAGCCCCCGTCACACATAATGAAATCATTAGCAAGATCGTTGTAATGTCACAGGTTTTGTTACGTAACAGTGATCTCGCTAACGATCTTGTTATGTGTGACACTTAGCAGCGATCAGGCCCCAGTTGTGAGATCGCTGATCGTTACAAAGTGCTCTGGGTAATTTTTTGATCATTGCGCTCCAGCTGGTCAGCACGCATCGCTGCATGTGACAGCGAGAGACCAATGATCAGCGTCCTCACAGACTGGTAACCATGGCAAACAGGGAGGACGCTGGTAACTATGATAAACACCGGGTATCTAGGCTGCCTAGATACCCAATGTTTATCATAGTTACCAGTGTCCTCCCGCTTCCAGGGAGGTGGCTCCTAGGTCCCTGGTCGCTCAGGAGATCTGCCTGTTTGACAGCTCCCAGCGACCAGGTAACAACCCACCAACGATCCCTACTGGATCGTTATCGCTGTCAGGATCGCTGTTGCGTCGATGTGTGTGACGGGAGCTTAAGGACACAAACCCAGCTTTCTGACACTTACATTGCAACCCAAAATTCTTTTGTAATTTTCAGATTTCATTATGTCTTTCTCACAGTCAAGGTACCTGTGCCAGAGGCAGAAAAACAACCCCAAAGCATCTTTGGTCCTCCACCATATTTGACTGTAGCTCCTGTGTTATTTTCTTTGTAAGCCTCATTTTGTTTTCAGTAAACAGTAGAATTATGTGCTTAACCAAAAAGCTTTGTCTTGGTCTCATCTAATCACAAGACACTTCACCATAACGATTTTAACTTCAACTGCAGTCTAGCTTTTTAGTGTGGGGTCTTCCTGCAACTCTTGTCTTAGCATTTCATTTAATTCGCATATCGACGGATGGTTCACGCTGTCACTGATGCACCCTGAGCCTGCAGGACACTTTAAATTTATTTGGAACTTGATTGGGGCTTCTTATTCACCGTCCTGCATTGCAACCTTTCATCAGTTTTTCTCTGCTGTCCACGTCCAGACAAATGAACTACAGTGCCATGGGTTGTGAACTTCTTGATTGTGTTAAACACTGTGGTCAAAGCTATCAAGATCTTTGGAGAAGGACTTGTAACCTTGAGATTGTTAATACTTTTCAACAATTTTGGTTCTGAAGTACTCAGTTATCTTCTCTTTCTGTGCTTCATGCTGGCACACAGACACACAATGCAAATATTGAGCCAACTGCCCCCCTTTTTTTTCAGGTTTCAAATGTGATTTTCACATTGCCCACACTTGTGTTTTGGAAAGGTGCCGACCATTTTCTCCTGCCAATTTTGGGAATTTTATGTGAAATTATGTCCAATTTCCTTTTCTCTCTCTTCTTTTTTTTCTTTTTGTGTTGTTCTAATGCATACAAAGGAAATAAACGTGTATAACAAAACATGTGATTGCAATAATTTTCTTTGAGAAACACATAATTTTTTAGAACAATTTTCTGGAACAATTTCAAGAGTGCCAACACTTTTAATTATGACTGTATATGCCTGTGTGTGTGTGAGCCTGATTCCCCGCCGCCTGCAGCGATTACAGCAGGACAACAACTATACAACTGTATATGTAACTTCCCTCATCAACCCTGCTGCGCTGAGGAAAAGCTCCAGCTGTGGGGAGCTATACTACCTCTGCTGCACCACACCATCACCTCAGCGCCCGGTTGCAGCGCTGGTAACCTCTTGACAGACACCACAGGTGGCGTCACGTATAATCCCCAATCATCATCCGCATTAGTCATTGAGTGCCCAGGGCACAGAATCGGGGACCCGACCTGCCATGATCCCCACCGAAGCCGCTGTCTCGGTATCCGAGTAACCCCTTCCCTGCTGGCCCGACTCAAAATTGGCGTCACGAACAGGATTGTAGAACTCTTTGGCTCTGCTACAATGGACAGCTCTTCTGCTCTTGGTTCTCCAACTGGTTGTAGGAAGGTGAACATTGGTATTAGGTATGCACCTTCTATTATGGGCCAATCTGCAGGTAGATCTCCTAAGATTGTCTTGACTGTCTTTGGCTCCTTTTCGCCTGGTACTGGACAAGGGATATCCTTCCTTTGGTTGTAATGGTTGAGGGTACTTTAGATCTCTGGACACTGTTGCTGTTGTTTCTCCATTGTCTTTACTGATCAGAGATTACAATGTGAATAATGTCTGAATTTTGCCTTGTCGAAATGTAGAGACAGTGGTGTTGTTCATTGATACACATTCATGTGAATGACCTGCTGGTCTGTTTAGTTATTGGCTGTGAGATTGTTATTAGTCATGCAGTTTACAGAAGCTGAGGAAACCACTCAGTCACCAACACCACTTTGCCTGTCAGACCTGATTAGTATGCATATGCATGTGTCCTCATGGCAACAACGGACAAGGAATGTGCTCGGGAGTGACCGGTATGGCTGTTTGACTTAAATACCAATGTTTTTTTTTTCCACTAAAAGTTGGTGTTGATATTTAACATTTTTAACTCTTGGGCATTAAGAACGGTAGCCCTGATCAAGACTGGAAATGTTCTCGCTGGTCTTGATTTGGATGCGTTTTGTGAGTCCGATGCTTCTGATTCATTTAAGAGGTGCATCTTAATAAATTGAAACTGTCTTACAAGTGGTGTGCGACTCCATGCAACACACCAAAAATCTTACTCCAGTTCCCTGCTGGAGTAAGATTTCTGGCAAAGGTAACACCATTGATGCCTATGTGTGAATAACAAAGTATTCACAAAACAATTCACAGTTGTAAAATATAAACCATTTTTGCTTTTAATTTAGTTAAAACCAATTGGAACAAAAGGTATAAATGTTTTCAGAGGGATTCAAGTAAACAAAAGTGGTGGTCCCACACATATACTACTGTGTCTCAATTAATTAGAATATCATCAAAAAATGCAGTAATTCAATAAAAAAAGTGAAATATATATATTATACACCAGGTTCCAAATTATTATGCAAATATGCTTTTTCTCTGATTTTCCTAAGTGGTCTGTGCAAATGACAGTCAGTGTAATAAAAGTCATCACCCGTTAAGGTACCTTTACACGCCGCAACTATCACCTGCGATCAGTATCAACCGAACGTGCGCGTGCACGTTTTTAACGGTTGATACCGATCGCCGATGACGCATGTACACGCCGCAATTGCGCCCTCAACCTAAGGGAACGTGGTTCCCCGGAAGTTGAGAATGATCCTGCGGGAAACATCCGGTTGAATGCTGTCGCCGCTTTACACGCCGCAACCACTAAGGGAATGTGGGCGTACATCTTCAGCGCCGCAAGAACATAGGCGTGACAGACTTGTGTATTCCGCACCCCAAACACGCTGATTAGACAACGCATTAGCGTCATGATTGGCCAGCCTGCGCAAGAAGGCTGGCTAATACATGACGCCATTGCAATTGTGTAGTGTGAATTGACAGCTCGTTAAATATGGCGCCCTGTGAAGGGACAGCCAATGGAAACACAGTAGCCCCCACCAATCATCGCTGATGGGGTGCGGTATCCAGAACGCTGTGGCACGCTTCTGGGAAATCACTAGGCGACACAGATTCGAGCCACATACCCCGTTTACATGCCACAACCAGGGTAATTCACCTTCTGAGTTGACTCTGATTTTCGAACAATGCTCTGAAACTGCAACCGGAAATCACGAGCAAGTTCAACATTTACACGCCACAATTTCGTCGCAACTTCATAGCAACTGTGATGAAAATATATATATAAATCTGAGGCTGCTAGATATCATAAACTGGCATAGGCACATTCAGTCTCATTCTAAATATCCTGATGGTGTATAGTCCTATTTATTATAGATGTAAGGGCACTTTCACACTGGCGTTTTTGAAAAAATTCGGCAGTTCCGGTTAAAAAAACGCATTTTGCACCTAACTGCTTCACTTGCAGCACAGTTTCGGCAAGTTCTATGCATTGTCTATGGGGCTTGTGGCAAGTGCGGTTTCGGCAGTTGCAGCAGATGCGGCCGCGAAAAAAAAACGACACTGTCCGCGGTTTTTTTTTCACGGCCACAACTGCCGAAACCGCACTTGCTGCATCTGCCGCACACTTACCGTAAGCCCCATAGATAATGCACGGGGCTTGCCGTAGCTGTGCCGCAAGTGCAGCTGTTAGGTGGAAAATGCGGCAGATGCAGTTTTTTGACTGGATCTGCCGCATTTTTTCAAAAACGCCAGTGTGAAAGCACCCTAACAGGACCTGTGCACACAGTGTGGTTGTTATTTCACTTTTTTAGGCATTTTTCTTTGCAGTTGCAAATCTTTAGGCCAGCAAAGTCAGTAAAGGCCCCATCACAAGGGGCTACCTCGCCGGCAACTCCTGGGAGCGCGAATGTTTTTTGCCGCTCTCCAACATCGCTGATGAGCTGTCAGACGAAGAGACATCGCCGGCAACTCATCAGCGATGTTGCTAGCAACTATCGCTGCCAGGTTTAAACTCAACCCTGGCAGCGATCCTTAACATGGGAGTGTATAGGGGAAATTGCCGGCAACATTGCTGTTGCCGCATCAGACCGGGCGATGCAGGCAGATCGCCTGAGCAACATCGCCTGGTTTCACAACATTATTGGGAAACCAGGCGATATTGCTGAAGTAACTATCGCCATTGAAATCACCCTGTTATATAGGGCAACTCTCCGGCGATGTCGCTGCAACTTGGCCACGCCCCTCAGTTGCCGCAGATGTTGCCCGTGTAACGGGGCCTTAAGAATCCTGAAGTTTTGTGCACATGTTTTTTTCCCCTTGCTGATTTGGTGTAGAAATATGTAGCATGTCAAAATTTGCAGGCTTTTTCACCTCAAATGCATGAAAAACACAATAAACATATGATGCATTTTGGTGTGTTTTTGCTGCCAGAACATGCAGATTTGATGCAGAAATTTCTGCAACTAAATACTCAACGTGGGCGCATACCCAAAAAGTACTATAGAAAGCATGCAATCCATCATGGATGTCAGAATTTCTAAAAGAGAGCCAAGAAAAACTCCCCCGTGTCTATCAACAGTATCATGTTAATTGCATATAATAAAGAAGTGTGGATCAACTCAGAAATGTTCTTTTTGTTCACAAGTATATTGTTGCTTACCCTTATTGTGATGGGGTACGTGTTTCGTAACGCAGTGTTTTCACAAGAGGAATACAATTTGGTATTGATACTGCGAAAGGTGTTGTTGAGCTAAGTGCTTCTGGTGTCTGTGCACCTAGGCTGAAGTATACATTAAGGGTTTTCCATATGCACCTGACAAAAGCAATAAATACAGTTACCTCGATTCATCCAGACTGGAAATGTCCTCGCTGGTCTTGATGAGGGAGCATGTTGGGAGTCAGAAGCTTTTCATTCGGAGGTGCTGCTTAATAAATCGGGATTGTCTCATGCCTCAAGCCTCCATGCACCACACCAGAAGCCTTAATGCATTTTGGGATAAAATGAAGCAAAAGCACCAAACATCATAACATTTTTTCAAAACGCGCAGTCTCCTGTCCCTCAACAGATTACTTCGGGGAATAAGGATTGGGCAGATGGGATTCAATCATCTGTTCATTTTGTTCAATAGGAGATAAACCAAAGCCAAAAGATTTGGGCACCAAATTTCTCATGGCGAATACAGCAATATGCAACCAAGCTTTTCTGCTTATGGGAGAGTTGCTGAAATCTGTTAGACAACAGCTAAACGATTCAGCTAGCTAATGAGCATAATTAACAGACAAAATGGCTGCATCTATTTGCTTCTTCTATCTGCCATAAAGCAGCACAGACTTGATAGTGGCTAGAGCTACAGTACATATATCGTAATGCACGTATAGGTGATAAAAACTAGGCTGCACCTTTCTGTCTGAATAAAAGTGGCCTAATTGCCATGGTGACCATGTTTATTTTTTTCAGTGCTGAAAGTGAAAGCTGATTATTGATTGGATCCTGAGAACCTGGTAAATAAGTTATGGTCCCAACGGAAATAGGTTAGTGTAATCAAGCCTGAAAATTTATGGTCTATATAATATTATACAGAAGAAGGTAAATAATGTATTATTTTTATTAGGTATTTCACCAATATCAACACCTACAGACACTACTAAAACTACAGACGTAGGCCACATTTTGACCACTGCAGTTGTGTGGGGCCATAACATGGCACCCGTACATATGTATAGACTCTTACTGTACCTCAGTATGCTTCCAATTTTCTATGGACGTATTATGCCAGAGGTGCTGTCTTCATGAAAAAATTATTAATTGTACATTGTACCCAAAAGAAGCATTATATAGCAGATTGAGGAGACAAACAATGTCCAGACTTAGTGTGCGCGGCTCTACCACGGCCTGAAAATGTTCTTCTACATTGTTAGCCATTAAGGGCTTGTCTTACATTTTGATATTGACTTTCTAAAGCTGGCTTCAAACCATGGTTTGGGTCTGTCAGGGTGGGTCCTGTTTTTTGCAGGATCCACTGGACAGAACCTGAGGGGACAGGATGTGTAGGAAGTGTGGACAAATATGGTCCTGGATCCTGTTTTTAGCAGGATTCATTTTCTGCTGCTGTCCATGGTACTGAAGTCTGCCTGTGTCTGCTCTTCCGCTGTCCTAGGTTCTGAATTCATAGCTTGTGCTAGCAGTAGTGCTGTCCATGGTGCTGAAGTCTGCACGGCAGGTTTTCTGAGCATGCTCTGTGCGTAAAATCAGATTCGGGAAACGATCCGATAATTTCACGAATCCGGCACCCATAGACTCCCATGTTGTAGGCGCCAGATCGCCCCAGATCTGTTTCTGTCAGATTTTCGTCAGATTTTTTATTTTTTTTTTCACGATAGCCCAAAAATACTGCAGACTCCGTTTTCGAGAACGGTGAAAAACCGGACTAAAACTAATTCCGGCAAAATCGGATGGCCAAATAGAACCATTCCTGCACTATAGGGACACATGGGAGGCAAAACTAGATCAGGTTCTGTCCGGTTTAAACCGGACAGAACCTGATGCAAAAAAACATGGAGTGAAGCCAGTGTGGCACCCCACTGGTCAGGCGTCACAATTGGGGTACTGCACCCATAAATGAGTGTGCGGTTATCCCTGTCACAGTGGGAATGCAGAGTTTGTAGGAGGCTTCCATTCCAGCACTCCCACACACCCACCTAGAAAACCGGTTGGAGACTAGTCCCTAGGGGGGAGTTAGGGGAGGAGGGAGATAGCAAAATGGGGGATTCTAGTTTGCCTCAAGGGACGAAGGAGTACGGGAGCCCTGAGAGAGAAGGGAGCTCCAAGAGAGGGGGCCTGGAGAGAGAGAACAGTCAGCCCAGACTGAAGGAGGGGACCCCCCAAGATCGGAGCGCCCATTCTCCGAGAGGTAACCCTGGTCCATTTACCCCAGTGACTGTTCCGAAGACGTGGCACAGTTAGTTGAGCCCCTGAGTCGTTAACACCGGAGGTCGCGGGTCCGTCTACTGGACAGAAGGAAACCAGTTACGCCAGGATAACCCACTGGGGTCGAGTCATCACTACAACAAGATAATATGGAGCTGTGCCTGGAAAAAATGTCTATGGTCCATTCAATCGACTGATCAGTGAGGTCTTTAAAAATCTGGCCCCCTCCGACCTAATGTAGATCATGTATCCTAGCAATAAGTCATCAATATATAAGTCCCAGAAAATTAACTGCCAGCGCACGGTTTATCGCTTATGCTATGATCTTAAATTGTCATCTTTTGGCATAATTGTGAGCGTAGATGGTACAACATTGTGTTTTATACGTCAGTCGGTACAAATGCGGTCAGTGCAGAATATTAAAAAAAATATTGTGAACCTCGTATCCCTCATTGATTACTTCCTTTTACCATTCTGTCAGCAGTAATAGAAGAATTTAGGTGCCACGCCTATCTTATTCCTGAGATTAAGCCAGTGTAGAGCCAACCTGTGTTCAATCAAGTCACCGTCTATTAAGTGTAATTTTAAAGAACTCGGCCAGATGTTTTAGGTACACTGTATTGAAGTAATAATATGGAGTGTTTTCATCCAAAAGTTCACAGACAGGTCTTGGTTGAACTTGATTCCTTCTGACTGGTGCTTTTTTCTGGAAAATGATCACTTTTACTTATAGTCAAATGAAAAATGCCAGATGAAAACTTCCAGTGCTGGAGGGAAAAAGAATGATCTATTAAATCCTAAAGTTATTACAGAAACAGAGCTGTAGAACATCACCAGCTTGCATTATACAACAACTAAAATCCTCAAATGTAAAAAACACAACAAGACTCTGTCATGTACGGTGTATTACTGTTTTATTGGTAGAAGTGCTTGTGCAGACTATCGTATTTTCGGTTGGACTGCAATTTGTCAAAAAATCAGATTGCACTTGGACCAGTGTAATTCATTGAGGCAGTGCACATGTCTGAATTTTTTCCTTGAACCAAAGTGGCCTGAGGAAAAAAAAAAATTGCAGCATGCACAATTTGCCTCCAAGAATCGGATAAGCACTCAGCTATTCAAGTCTATGGATCTGTGAAAAATATTAGACTGCATTCTGATCACTTACGAGTGTGGTCCGATTTTCACAGACTGAAACAAATAAAGAAGATGGTGAAACATTTGTATTATTCTTATTCTCCACCTCTGAGAAAAACATCCCACCCTGGTCAAGATCTGATCTTAATGCTATGTTTGGCAGTATTTTCTCAGTATGGTTCATCTGTATTTTTCACCTACTGTTGGTTTTAGCTTACAAATACAGAAGTGGTGACTGTGTTAATATTCTACTTCTCCTGTGATTGTACCACTCCTGGTTTTGGGCTTTTACTGAGGTAAAAACTCACCAAATACTGCCATGTGAACGTAGCCTTATGTGGAGCCAGCTGTCAGTAAGTGCTGGGGGAACGGTTATTGCCCCCCGCTCAATACTCACTGAGTAGTGACTAAAGCTGATCCAGCCCACCTCTATGACTGAAAGCTAGAGGCTGCAATCAAAGAAAATGTCTGCTCAGGGCGCAAAAAACAAAACTTTAACCAACTCAACAAAAAAATAAGAGTTACAGGTCTCAGAAATTATTAAAAACTTTATGAGTTGGATATGGGTGGAATTGTACTGACCTGGATACTCACTTGGCAAGGTCATATTTGACTGAAATCCCATAAAACTATGATGATGATGGATTTTGTTTTTCACCATTTTATCACACTTATTTTTTTTTGTCCGGTTTCCAATACATTGTATGGTAGAGTGGTGTTATTCAAAACTATAGCTCATCGCACAGCAAGACCTTACGCGGCTAAAAATACAAAGCTCTGGCTTTTAAAACAAGAGGAGTAACAAACGAAGGCAAAAAAAAATGTCCAGGTCCTTAAAGAGGACCTGTCACCAAACCAGGCATGGTGATCTAATTAAAGCACTGGATGCAGCATGTCTGCAGCATCCAGACAAGGGGTCCCCCAGCACTTGAGCAGCCCTGTACCCCGAGTAAATATACTTAGAAAACTTACATGCTCCAGCCATTAAGGAGGTGGCTGGAGCCAAAGGGCAGATTCACACCCCCTGCATGTGTAATCTGCCCACCGCTGCCAATCATTCTCTCCCTCTTCAGCAGCATTTAAACAGAGTTGTTGTTTTTTTTTTTTTTTCAGAACTTGTCGTTTGGCTCTGCCCTCAGGGGGGCGGGGCTAAACAGACTTTCTGGGAGAGAAAAAAAAAAACTCTGTTTAAATGCTGCTGAAGAGGGAGAGAATGATTGGCAGCGGTGGGCAGATTAAACATGCAGGGGGTGTGAATCTGCCCTTGGCTGCAGCCCCATGCCACCTCCTTAGTGGCTGGAGCATGTAAGTTTTCTAACTGTATTATCTCGGGGTACAGAGCTGCTCAAGTGCTGGGCGCCCCCTTGTCTGGATGCTGCAGACATGCTGCATCCAGTGCTGTAATTAGATCACCATGCCTGGTTTGGTGACAGGTCCTCTTTAAAGGGTAAAAAAAAAAAAAAAAAAATTGGCGTACCTTAGGCCATGTTTAGACAATCATATTTTTTGCTCAGTGTATTGAGCACAGTGCCCAGACCTACCGCAGATCTACTGACCTCAACGCAGCAACCTTGTATATGCCTATGAGGTTGTTGAGTTCAAGTTATGAAACCAGCAATCGGTCTGGATATTGTGGCCTGTACAAGGACCAAGGAATATGGCTGTCTGAACCCTTAGGCTACTTCATGCATGCATTCTGACCTTCTGTTTTCCTTTTCTGATTTTAGAAAAACATAGATGGAGTTAATGTTGAAGATGACTTTTTTGCATAACTACAGGGTGGGCCATTTATATGGATGCACCTAAATAAAATGGGAACGGTTGGTGATATCAACTTCCTGTTTGTGGCACATTAGTATATGGGAGGGGGAAAACCTTTCCAGATGGGTGGTGAGCATGGCGGCCATTTTGAAGTTGGCCATTTTGGATCCAATTGAATTTTTTTCAACGGGAAGAGGGTCGTGTGACACATCAAACCTATTGAGAATTTCATAAGAAAAACAATGGTGTGCTTGGTTTCATTTTCATATAAACTAAAAGAGTGATTTTTTTAAAGTAACCCCAATCCTCTGAATCCCTGGCTCTATTTCTCATCTAGCATCACGTACTTCTGCTTGACTTAAACTAACCAGCTTGACTACATGCTGAGTCAAGCAGAGGTAAGTAGAACTGGGGAAGTGCTATTACACACCCATATCACTTTACTTTAATTAACTTTTAATTTAATTTAATTTTATTTAATTTGCATATGAATTAAAACAACTATTTTTTTCAGTCAGAGCGCCAACAGATTTGCATCAGTAAAGATACGGATGACATTATCTGTAAGAGATCACCATAACCATATGAACACTTTGGGGTGTGGATCTTGTTGAAAGCCTCCCTTTAAAAATGTTTTACTATTTTAGACTAATATTTTGTATGAAGAGCCAATTAAAATAATGTCCACTGGGTGCCCCAGTGATCTGTAGGTGAACCCTGCAATAAATGTTTTTCCCCACCAGAATTACCACAAATAAATTAAGATGGTATCCCCTCTTTAGACATATGTGGCATATCACAAGAATCACAAGAACAGAGCCCTCACACAGAGCAGGGTCTCTCACCACTCGGAATGAGGAGGTGACTGTTTAGAGTCTAGCAAAAAGATTTGCAGAACTCTGATCCAGCAGCGACACAAGTAGTACATGATGAGAGTGCTACCTATTAATACCTCTAGCATCCTCAGCACCTCTACTACTACCTGCAGGTTCCTCAGCACCTCTACTATTCCCCGCAGCATCTCCAGTACCTCTTCTGATTTGAAGTCATGTGTGATGCTTTGCACTGCAACCTAATGATGTTGCGCTGTCTGCAAATCGGAAGAAGCGTCATTGTTAATAAAAGTGGTAGGAGATTTGCACTGCTTTTGGTCTATGGGCATTAGACTATCAACAAATTATTCATATTTCTTTGCTCAACTCTTGTGGCTGTGAATGCACAGCTCTCTGCATTTACTTTTACTTTTATGGAACTTCCATTTTTCTCAGTTTTTTAACTAACTTCTATAGAAATCTCTGGAGAGAGTTGTACATAGGGCTATATATTCTCGAGACAGCTGCAGGTCCCAGTAGTTGGACCAGCCTGTGTCAGATATTAATGACATGACTATAAAATCCCAAATATTTTAATTATTTTATGCAGTTAAGCATTACAGTAAATGAAATGTTTCACACCAATAACCTACATGCGTTCATAGTACTGGCCTACTCACCGCGCTGCTTCACTCAGCCTCAGACCTGTATGCGGAAACCCCCATTTGCAGCGCTCCTATTTCTGCTGCATTCTACTGCTGTCTTCACCTGACTATCCGGAGGTTTGGCTGGATCTTGCAGAAATGTAACCTGCTGTGATATGCAGGGTGTACCTTCCCTGGCCAATCTCCAAGCAGCAGAGGATTTATAAAGAAGCCATGCCCACCATTCCTTGCCTGATTTGGTTCCTAGTTCATTTTTTTCTGTCTACACCTATGAACTAAAGGTGAACAATGTTTTGAACTTTTGATGGACGAACTCCATTTCGTATTCTTCCAATTGTCATGGCAAACTCATGATGCAGTTTTGCAATTTTCTCTCTCTCGAGACCTCTATTGATGAGCTGGATGTTGTCGTTTTTCGTTTCTTGATATATCTTCAAGGCTGCTCCTTGATTCAAACCGGTGACCTTTAACTTGGGAATCTACCTAATAACACACTGAGCTATTAGAGAATGTGAGAACAGGTTGTAATTTGTAGTATACAGGAAGAAAAAGATTTTTCAAACATCAGGCACAAAAGAGTAACAATGCAGTGGCATAACAAGAATCTGCATAACTAATCATCCTAAATAGTTACAAGTGAAATTTATGTATGAGATAACCAAGATGGAAGGTAGTCTCACACTCTCAAAGCTGTAATAGATGGTGAGATATGGAGCCTGAAAGTCAAACGTTCAAAACGTGGTTACCCTTTTGCTTGTATGTGCTTCTCATATGTTTGACTTCCTATTTCTCCTAACCTGTCTGCTGCTGACCACTACGTTTACTGAACCTGTGCTGTGTCACGCTGTGACTACCAGAGTTTCTGCAGACACCAGGGAACCCCAACAAGTGAACTACACACTAAGGAATACCGGGAACACAATAACAATAGTGTCACATTGAAGAAAGAGGCACTCACCCGGTAATAGTTGTTCCTCAATGGACGACTTTTAATCAGCATTAGAGTACAGGGTGCTGGGGAGGGGTGTTGGAGGTGCAGACGACAGCACAGTTTCGGATCAACTGATCCTTCGGCTGGTCTTGGCTAGACGGGTGAGTGCCTCTTCCTTCAATGTGATTTTTACCTCTCAGGCTGTTACAAGACTGTGCACCCCTGGTTCTGCTGCAGTTGACACTGCTGATACCGCTACTTAGGATCTTAAATGATCGGTGCTCCGCTATTCTGCCTCTCAAATATTACAATAACAATAGTGTGCCTTGACAGTAGGGAGCAGTGGATGGGACATCTTCTGCACTCAACTGAGGCTGAACGATAAGCTCCGTGTTGTCCCTATACGGGCTCTTTTACCTTGTTGCTGAGCAGGATATCTAGTCCCTTGCTATCCCTAAACTTACCCCTCACTGGTGAGATGGCCAGTGAGAGTGCTAGTCCCACCCCGCACTCATAAATCACCAGGAAAATAAGACACACAGGGGGATAACGAAAAAGACACACCAATCTTCATAGCTACAGTTTGACACCAGGACTGCAGCCTGCAATTCTTCCACATGAACTACACAGCAGCAAGAGCTCCATCAGCAACACAACCTTCTTCCACTGTGGCAAGTAAGGAAATGGAAATTCTCTATAACTGGTGCCTTCTGGTGGTATATGGGGCTATTTAAAGGTGATGGGTGTGGTCACCAACCAAAAGTACATGAAAAGAAGCTGCTAGCAGGAAAACTCACATTAACCCTAGAAGTAACAAAAGAAAGGAAAATATATTTAATATAGAGAGTCTCACCAGGCAAATGAGACTCAAGTCCAAAAGCTGTCAAAAGTCTCAAAGGACTATCTTAACATGACTGCCTGCCCTGACCTTCGATTGCCTAACTACGTTTCTTCCTGTGCCCTCTGTAATTTGCACGCCTGTCTTGACTTGTTGGTCAGCTGCTGCAGGCCCGGAGACTGCCCTGCGAGTGGTACCTGGTGAATACCTGCCGCACAGCCTATCCTCACAATTGGGCTACTTTCACATCAGCATTTTTCTGCATTCGCAAAAGATCCGGCAGTTTTGCTGCATCTACCAGATGCCGGAACACTTGCGGCAAGACTGTGTTTGACCTAATGCATACCCTATGGGACTTGCGTACGTGTGGCACTTGCGGTGTTGCCGCGATCCAGACAAGCTGGCACTTTCGGCAACGGAAAAAAAACGCTGCTAGCAAGTGCGCCACAAATGAATACTGCAAGTGTCGCACATGTTTGCAAGTCTCATAGAGAATGAATTGGGCCTAACGCAGTCTTGCCGCAAGTGTTCCGTTAAAAACCGCATCTGCCGCGATACGTTACCGCTGCACTTGCGGCACGGTTGCGGCGCGGTTGCGCAGCCCAGACATGTATAGCGGCTTGCGGCAAGTGCGTTTGGCACTTGCGCAGTGCGGCGCAAAAAAACCCACACTTGCCGCACCTGCCGCAAGCCCGCCTATCATTGTATGGGGCTTGCCGCAACCGCGCGCAACTGTGCAGCGTATGCGTTTAATCGCGGCAGATGCGGAGAAAAACCGCGATTTGAAAAACGCTGATGTGAAAGGGCCTTAGAGGCTCTACTGAAACCATGTAGTCACTTAGTCACTCCCACCAGGGTGAGCCTGACCAGTGACGTTGTGGTCCACATCCACCAGCCGTCAACAGATGTTTAGGTAATAGGACATACCATGCTGGGCTTCACAGAGTGTGAGATACTCTATGTGGCCACTCTTCATCCTGTCTAGATGAGAGCTTAGGGTGAAGGGACAACCTACGTATATGATAGAATATTTGACTTTTTTTTTTTTTTTTTTTTTTAAACCAGGTTACCCTTCACAAATCTTAACTTTGATTTTGTACCGCACTAGTAGATTTTCTTTCTGGTCTTTATTTGCATTAAACTCACAATTTTATGTTCAGATCTGAGCAGTTGTTATGATTGAACATTGTGTTTTGCCTATGCAGCATTAACAATAAATCAGAATGTGCCTATTAAAACTGTGCCAACCTGGAGGAGAGGTGGACCTTTTACTGTAATTGCTTCTGTAATAACTTAAAGAAAAGTGAATTTCCTCTAAGTTAAGATGATGTTTTTCTTACATTTCTTGCTTCCGGAGTGGATATAACCACAGAGAATTTGAGTTACTGGCCATGGATTTGGTAATTGTGGGGAGCTTGCTTTTTGCAGGCCTTTTCTAGAATTACAAAGTCTTGGTCACAAGCTGTGCATTTTTGTGTGATGACCAAAGGCAGCTCATGGGAACCAACCTTGTTTTTCTCCATAAGTTCTGGAAGTTGGTGCCCAGCTTTCTGTATTCTCTTACCTGTTACACTTGAGAAATATGGAATCTTCAACAAATATTTATTTTAAAGGATTTTTTATCACCTGTTTAATTTTCTAAATGATTTAATTTGTATTATTTTGTTCATTTGTTAGTAAAGGTAACTTGTAGATCATCGTTTTTTTTTTAAAACAAGTAGTTCTTGTGGTGCAAAAAAAGACAAAAAAAATTGTCACATTCTGGAATAAAATTGTTAAGCTTTATTCAGTCGTACTAAAACCATAAATCCCCATGGCAATGTATAGAATATACTCTACCGCTTTGATGCGTTTCTGGCGTTACCGCCTTTAGGGCGCTTTCACATTGGCGTTTGGTACTGCAGTGTAGGTCTGTGTAATCTTTTTTTTTTTTTTCATCAGCATACGGATTGCGGACCTATATTTACCATTGCGTACGCATCTACATGCGTAGGCTTCAGTGTGTATGCGTTCGTTCGCGGTGTTTTGAGGTGCCCAGCGAAGCAACATGTTGACGTGCACATGCGGATGATTGCGAACGACCAAGCATTGTTGTCTATGGGAACGCAGGAGCATGCAGATAGCTGCGCTTGGTGCTCTTGCGTACATCTCAATGCGCATGTCCCAATTCCCAGCTGTATAAAAAGGGGGTGTTGACATAGGTGTGCATGTGGATGTCTGAACCCTAGATGACAAGATGGAACGCATGCGCATTACAACCGCAAGTGCAAGCATAAACGCATTCAAACGCATACTTGCACTACATTTTTTAAATATTTTGCGTAACATCATGCGTATGAAAAATGTAGCGTCAGTATGCGTTTGGCATGCGTTTGCAGATTGAACGCTGCGCACTGAAACGCCAATGTGAAACCGGCCTTAACCTTTAGAGTGTAGTCATGAACCATGTGACATTATAACTAAATTAAATATATCACATCAGCCAATAACAACATTAATGTACCTAAATCAATAGTTAAACCTTGTATTATTCCTGTAATTCATACCTTTGGGTATTTCATTTGATAAACCAAAAGGTCTCCTGAGGTATAACATTTTCCGCCGATGCCTCACCCCCCTCATTGTTAAATTAACCTTCTTGATGCCAAAAAAGAAAAACATCCACTTCACCGTTGTGGACATCTAAAATAATGTTTAACTGTACCTGAATGGGTTCTGTTCTTATTTTTGATGTTTTGTATGTGTTCAGAAATCCTTATTTAAATTTTTTTTTAAATAGTTCCTGTGATGGTTACAGAGCATTAGGTGCTCAAGTGTTGGAAGCTATTAGATGGAGTGTGTACTTTCTTCATAAAGAACATCTACAATGAGATCAGGTCAGGAACAGAAATACAAACCTTTGGCTTATCATGATGTGGGAGAACTTAAGGACACCGTTGATTTACAGGTCTATTAATTGTGAAGAAGTTTGTATACTCGGGCTATATTCACATGGGACGATAGTGCTCTGCTAGTGTCCTGTTTTTTTATGGATCCGCTATTGCAGTGAAAATGCAGTGATGTTGGCTGTCCCAGTCAAGTCAAAAAAGAAGAGAAAGGGGAGCGCACTAAGGTGGTAAAACGAGGGACACCAGCACAATAACTATGGTGGTCCACTCACCTGATGAGGTTGTGATGCGTCACAACCAACATAAAGAGCCTGGCCGCTGCAGATCCCGTAGAAGAAACAGCGTTGCAAAGGAGAAAAAGATCGGGATTTATCCGCGCTCGACCACAAGGAGATCCAGGATAGGAAAGACACAGTTTATTCACACACGGAACACACAAATTGCCGACGCGTTTCGTGGCCTCTTGGCCACTTCTTCAGGGCATGAACTTACAGTCCAGCACACTAGGAGCCATTAAATACACCATGTAGATGACATCACATTGACATCAG
>JARQOC010000003.1:295438346-295536143 GCA_033576535.1 Allobates femoralis
CCCCTCCTCTTTCTGTGATGTTCTGTCTTCACAGGAGCCCATTCATTTTAGCGTCTGCAGAGGATGGATACCTGAGGCTCCACTGCCTGCACTGTACAGTGGGGCTGCTGCTTCACTCCCTGCCTGGAGGGCACTCTGGTCATGGGCCCCCCGAAGTCTCGGGCTCTGAACAACAGGTTCGATTGCCCTCATCTTTAACCACCCTGCATAGGCTTCCCCCCACCTCTGGGCCTAGGTGCAGCTGCATAGGCTGAATGAGCTGTATGTCAGCTCCTGCCAATTTCATAATATGAGCTTACTCCTTTTCTGCTACTGTAATAATTTACAGCATATCTACCTATTAGAATATGCCCCAATGAATAAAACTGATAGTTTTTTTTTTTTATTTCCTGGTTTAAATCCATATTGAGACAGTATCTAAAGCAAAGCCATGATAACACGTTGCCTCAGTATTTGTAGCCAATCCAGGAGAGGGTGATAAATACAGAAGTGGTGACGTATTTCTATTATACTTTTCCTCTGACTCCTCCACTCCTGGTTTTGGCTACAAATCCTGAGGTAAAAAACTCATCAATTAATGAACATGTGAACATGGCCTAATGTGGATCCTCATATACCCTCACATACAAGACTATAAGGCTGCGTTCACACACTGTGTAATTGCCGCGTTTTTTTACACCGCGCTTTTGCCCAAAAGCGCATCTGCATCTGCGTTTCCTGGCAAAGTGAATGGAAATTCACTTTTGCCGTTCAGACAAAGTGCTTTTGGCAGATACCCTTTTGGGACTGAAAGCATGTCCGTAAAAAGAATGATCATGTCAATTCTGTGCGCGATAAAGTGCGCAGTTCCTCCCATAGGCCCCATTATAAGGAGCTGGAATACGCATTGTCATTCAGACAATGCTGTATTCCAGCGCATATAAGCGCGGGCACAGGGAGAAGTGATGTCACACAGGGGCAGGAATGATCATCTTCCCATGTGACATGTATGTACTTTGGCTTTAGCAGTGTATGTACATACACTAATAAAGCAAAATAAAAGAAAGCAATGGTTAAAAATAAAAAAATGAAATACTCGCATCTCCGCAGACTGTCCTGGAAAGGCATCCGATCGCTGCAAGGACCTGAATCAGCTGACCGGGCAGCAAACCAATCAGCTGATGTGTTACCTGACAGCATCATCTGAGCATTTAAACCACCTGCCAAAACTGCTCAGCTGATGTGTCAACTGATTGGTTTTGGCTGGCGGTTTAAACGCCGTTTAAATGGTGATGTGTCAGCTGAGTCCAGAAAACAATTAAATACTAAATAAAATAAAATAATGATGATTAAATAATAACAAATAAAATAATAAAAATATAATGAATAAATAAAAAATATAAAAATAAAAAAATTAAATGGGGCTCCCCTGTATCTCATCCCATGGAATGGAGAACAGGAATTAACATTAGGGTCCCTTTTTCACTGTCCTTGTGGACAGTGCAGAAAAAACACAACCTAAAACGCATTTTGTGATCGCAATACGTTTGTTGACATGCGCTAAAACACGGATGCTCAAAATCATGGAAAATTGCACCCACAAAGAAAACGCGTCAAAAACGCAGCATGTGAACGCAGCTTAAGAGCTGCATTATATGACACAACTCATGGACAAAAGTGGATACATTTCTAGAGAAAAAGTTGTTCTTTATTATCAATCCCAGATTATTATATCTGGTCCATTAATTTAAAAAAATATTATTATAAAAAGTTTATATAGCTTTAACACAGAGGTTTGCAGAACTTGATATATACCGTATGTGAGTAGAAATGAGTTCTAAAATATCTGTCTGTACCACTCACAGCAGAGTTTTTCCATCCAAACCACTTCCTGATTCTCAACAATGATTTATTACACTATTTATATGCATATGAAAAAGCAGTGTAGAAGGCTTCACAATGGTGTGCCAGACTCTGATCACGGATCCAAAGTATATACACTTCTGCAGGAACTTCTGGATCTTTCAAATAAGCTTTTAAAAAGACAGGTTGTTCTGAACTCCAGTGAAATCTAGAAGTAACAGCCATATCTCTATTGGTACTTTTATTTTTTTAGAATAGTGGTGTGGAAAGACTTATTATTTATCGTCCTTCAGCTTGATCATGAGCCATGACGATCTGATGGATGAATGCTCTGTAGGAAGATAGATCCTGCGTGAGCCTGGATAGCTCCTCCAGGATCTTCTTCACCATTATCTTGACAGTATCAAGCCATGTGTTTGCTGGTCTTTCTCTTCTCCTTGTTCTATTCTTCCTACCATAATGTATCCAAAGTAGGCTAGTCATAGCTTGGTGATCTTTGCTTGAAGTGACATGTCTGGGTTGATTTGTTCCAAATGGTGTGACACCTGTTCATAATGCATGAATGATCAATGCAAATATTAGTACAGTGGGTACCTTGATTTACGAGTAACTTTATTTGCAAGTATTTTTGAAAGACGAGGTTACCATTTCTGAAAAATGGTAACTTGCTTAACGATCAATGATTTGGGTTATGAGCGTCTGGCAGGGTGGATTTGATTTAAATCTAACTGATTTAAATCACGATTTAAATCACTAGTCAGTAAGGCTTGATTTAAATCAGTGATTTAAATCAAAGTTTCTACCTAAACTAGTTCTTGCTACTTTAACATGCAAGTAGATGAAGATTTTTAGAATCACTTTTTATATTACTTTTTTCTCCCCAGTTTAATGGGTTAATCATTCATATTTGGACACCACTGTTCTGTTGTACTTAGGAAGGAGAAAAATAATCCTGACCTTAATAACAATTTAAATAGATTTATTCAACTGAAACAATAACAACATTACAGCATAAGTTATTTGCTTAAACAAACATCCATGTTTGTTAACTAATTTGGCTAAACAAAATATATTTATATTTTAAGAAACTTAGACTGTCAGCCCAGCCGACACATGAAAAACTTAAATACTACTGTCCCTGCTGTCCTCTGTAGCTCACTTGTCGTCATCTTCATCATCATCTTCTTCTTTGTTCCTATTCATAATCTGGAAAAGAAAAACAAGCTTTCCTGCTTTATTGGGTCCCAACCGATTTCTCAATTTAGAATGAATGAGTCCAAAGGAAGAGAATATCCTTTCAACGCCTGCAGAAGAAGCTACTGCTGTTAAAAGTGAAATCATTACTTGAACAGTCTCTAAATCCAAGCGCTTAAGTGACTTCCACCAGTTTACTGGTGTGACCTTCTTTAAAATATCTTCAGCAAACATATATTTCTTGAATGGTTCCCCCTTAGCTCTGAAGTTTATTATAGTTGGCATTAAAGATGGATGATTGCTGGATACCCATGTCATAGCTAACTCCTCTTCCTCAGCACTTAGGTTTTGACCCTGATATTGGATATTGACAATATTTGCCAAAAAATGAGCTGGAGTCAGTGCTTGTCCCATTCGTTTGTTTACTGCTTGTAATTTAATTCTGTCCATGTGTAGTTCTGTTTTTAAGTGTTCACTCAGTTCCTTCCAAATTTCAACAGCATCCGCAATAAAACAGCTATTTTTCTGTATTTTGTTTAAAGCTTGAGAGATGGGTTTCAGGAAGCTCAGCATATGTTCAACATTTCTCTTAAGCCCAATGTTGAGGATTTTGGCTGTGACAGTGCCATCTATTTTATCTCGATTTTCTTCACAAAGTGTCATCAGAATAGGCCAGTTTTTGATATACTGCTCAAAACAGTCCACCACAGAGTTCCATCTAACATCTTGTGGGAGCGTTAGCTTGGTTCCACCCATCCTTTTCAGAGCTGCTGCAGCAAAATGATTATTACAGAAGTATTTAGCAATTTCAACAACATTAGCCTTTATTTCTGGAACACTTAAGTCTTTGGCTAAGAGGTGCAGCAAATGAGCACTGCAACCATATGTTATTAGCAGCTTTGTATTCGCTCCCTGCTCTTCTAAATCTCTTCTCATCTTCGATACGTTTGCAGCATAGTCAGTGACCAAACTGCGTACTAGACATTTGAATTTTTGTTCACATGTCGTTATAGCTTTTACTGCCACTTCTTGTAAGTATTCTGCCGTGTGTGCATTTCCTGACGTATCAGTTGTTTGTGCAAGGAAGACTTTACCTTCTTCTGTTGTTATACAAGCACATACAATAGGATCATTGTGGACATTACTCCACCCATCAATACTTAGGTTAACAATTTTACCCTCCAGAGCTGTTGCACATTGCTCCATTTCTCTGTCATACACTTGATCCAGCAGTTTCCCTGCAACATCAGCTCTGCTGGGTGGACTGTATCCTGGTCTCAGTGACTGAACCATATTAATGAAATGTGGGTTCTCAGTCAGACGGAAAGAAGAGTTTGTTGCATAAATAAACTGGGCAATTTTTTCATCAATCAACTCTTTTTCTAATCTGCTAGTTCTTATCACAAACCTATCTATGGTGGTTCCAGGAGGGAAAGGTTTTTTTTTCCTTTTGGGTGATGGTGATATGTGGCTGTGGGTGTCTGATGATGATGCTGCTGCTAATGAAGCACTATCCTGGATGGATAACTCTGAAACTGTAGAACAGGATGATGGTGATCTTGGAGGTGGATAGTTTCCAGAATACATGAATTCCCCTAAACAAAAAAAGTCAATGCTGTTATTTTATTGTTTATTATACAATTTCTGCTTATTGTACACAACACATCACTCCCCCTGCCCCAAAAGGAATATTTGTTTTTCTTCATAACTGTACCAAATGACAGTAACATGCAGTAATAATAAGAAATATAATTTTTCTCACACATGACAGTTCAGTCTTTAGAAATAGGATTCAATAAAAATGTTTACCAACCTGCAGATCCTGCCTGTTCAGAAGTGTTTCTTTGGTCATCTTCATCACCGCACTTCTCATGATGTTGCCTCATTCGCGCCACCAGGCCTTGCATCTCTTTGTTGCATCGTTTGCATTTTGCACGCATGCCTGCCTTACCGATAGCGAAGGAGCTTCAATAAAATATTCCCAAACTGGGTCTCTTTTACGGCCTGCTGCCATTATAAGGAAAGAACGTAATAAACCTCAGATCGTACACACAAACAGATCCAGACTTGTCTGTCTGTGGCTATGCTGCAGTATTGTGCTCAAAGTTTCACTTTCATTTTATTGTCTGCTTGCCCTTCCTCCTCCTCACACTTAGATTCACATTCTTCTTGTGTTGTGCAGATCTATTCCACTCCAAACAATCAGAAACATATTGTCTAACTTCTTGGACTTGGCACTGAAGGGGTTGATTCTGTATTCATAGGTTTGTAGAACAATAGGATTAAGGTCTTTTTCTCAACTCTGTTCATGTTGTAACATTTTTGCCGTGAAGAAGAGGCTGGGACCTCTGCGGAGTCAAATTCAGTTTTGAGAACTGCGTAAGTAAAGCGAGCGTCTGTGATAATATAGGAGAGAAACTGCCCACTAATCCTACAGAAACCTCTGGAAGAGCATGGCATTGTGAATATTACACATATACAGCCTTTATTCTACTGAGTTAAACAACTCAGCTTTATTTCATGATGGAAGAACCGTTGGATGGTAAAATATTTTCCTCATAAAGCAGTTTATTGAAAAAAATCCGATTTAAATCAAAAAAATCCGATTTAAAAAAAAAAAAAAACATTGATTTTTATCCACCCTGGCATCTGGCCAGCCGACACTGCACATACTGAGCATGTGTATTTATGTGCAATATTTACTGCTCGCCCACTGGCTGCTGTTGTGCTCTGCTGGCCGCCGCTGTATTTACAGTATTCAGAAACCGCTGTGAGCTCTCTGTCACTGTACAAATTTGAGAGCCATTGGCAGCAGAGAGCTCAGAGCGCCGCTGTTCGACGCCACTCTGAGCTCACACACTCTCAGAAACTTTCAGTGTCACCAATCCGCCACTGTATTCCGGGCCACTGAGCACCGTACTGAACTCTCTCAGCTTCCGTACTTGAACGGGAAGCCTGCGGCAAATCAGATGCCAGCAGCCATCAGTGAGAGTGAGAGTGTGTATTGGGGGCTGCATGGGGATGATGGAGATATTGGGGGCTGCAAGGGGATGGTGGGGGTTGCATGGAGATTATGGGAATATTGGGGGCTACATGAGGATGTTGGAGGCAGC
This sequence comes from Allobates femoralis, assembly GCA_033576535.1. NCBI lineage: Eukaryota > Metazoa > Chordata > Amphibia > Anura > Aromobatidae > Allobates > Allobates femoralis. The sequence goes on from JARQOC010000003.1 coordinate 295,444,496, forward strand.
ATGGGGATGATGGAGATATTGGGAGCTGTAAGGGAATAATGGGAGTTGCAAGGGGATATTTGGGGCTGCAAGGAGATGATGGGGATATTGGGGGCTGCATGGAGATGATGGGGCTGCATGGAGATGATGGGGCTGCAAGGGGATGATTGGGATATTGGGGCTGCATGGGGATGATGGGGGCTGCAAGGCCATTGTATTATGGTAATAATTTTACAGTTCTGTATGTATATGAATACAGTAGATATTTGTGGGTTGTGGAACGAATCGTCTGTGTTTTAATTATTTCTTATGGTAAAATTTGCTGTGAAATACAAGTGATTTGAATTGCAAGCATACTCCTGGGACGGATACTTGTAAATCAAGATTCCACTTTAATTCAATATAAATTCCTAAACTATAAGTCTGTGTGCTCACAGTGTTGGACGCAGCTCCTCGGGACCTGAGTGAAGCCGCGGGGACCGCAGCCACCCTGTACTTACTGTGTGCGGCGGGTGCGGGGCGGCTTTTCCCTGCAGCCACCCAATGGGAGCTGCTTCTGACTCCGCAGCATGAAATGAACATGCTGCGGAATGGTGGCGACCCGCACCGCAGCTGTCGGATCGCTGCGGTCGGGTTAAGCATAGTGAGGATGGGATTTCTTGAAATCCCATCCAATATGCTTACACTGTACGACGCAGCATTTTGGACACAGCGGCAAGACACTGCGTCCAAAATGCTGCATATACTGATCGTGAGGATGCAGCCTAAATGGGCTATGCTTCCTAAGCCTTAAATAGAATGCAAATGCAGTTAGCATGCTTATTCCAGTTAACATTATGAGAATTCTATCAATTTACAGAGGAAAATGAGTAAGAAAGCGAGAACAAATAATAAAGGTGTATTTATTTTTAAACCCCTTATGGAGGAAATGTTCCAGAATCTGTTACTGTAGATATGCATTCCTATAGGGCAATGTTGAAATTCCTATATGTTATATCCGTGTGCACAACAGGTAGGTAGGATGATATATGAATAGTTAATAGACAAGGTTTTTCAGAAATGTTCATTATGGATGATCTTGATGTTTCACCAAACGTCAGCTTTTGCATGGGCAGTGTGCCTTTCAAGTTGCTCTTAAATTTGACCCCTTTATTTTCTCTATGAGTAATGTGAAACGTATGGTATTTCCTCACACTTGCTGGCCACACGTTTGGATATGCTATTGTCTCTGGCATCTTTCCAGAGAAACTGTTAGCCCAGCATGAAATTTCCTTTGATCCTCTGCAATATGCACATGTCCATTGCTGCTGAAAGAAAAATGATAATATGAGGGTAACATAAATAGATATAGTGGTGTAAATATCCTACTTTGAAACACAGTGGTACTTTGTGAGCAGTGTTCACTAATTCATCAAGATGAATAATTGAACAGTTTCAGAGCACTGTAAACGTCAGCAGCTGGGAAGAAAAGCATATGTATCTGCTCGTTTGTACAGTGATCTTCAATGATGCTCATGCTATGGTATATACACTCCTCAACATTGAAATTGTAACACCAAGAAGGAAAAATCAGGGATTTATTGAAATCACATGATGAATTGACATGTTAATGATGCAAGTGATTGAAGAATGGAAACTAGATTTTTAAAACATCTCAAGTTATTCAGTATGGAGTATGAGCACTGTGCAGAAATACATGTAATTACACACTATGGCTTTCAATTAATTGGTTGAAGAATGCTCTGCCCTGCTGAATGCACTTGAGCAGGCAATTATTCAAAATCCACTGCTCCTCTTTTTGCAATTGCTGATCAATGACTTCCCAATTGTTTGATTAGTGACAAGTGACACTGCAGGCAGTGGTAAAATGTTAAGGCCACATAAGCTACTCACAGTTCCACAAGCAACATGCAGCGTGGTGTTGTATTGCAAAACGGCTACTGTGACACCTTGATGATGAAATCATTGCAGGGCCGGCGTCAGCACTCGGCATACCCGGGCAAGTGCCGAGGCCCGACTGCTTGGAGGGGGCCCACCGGGCCCCTGAGGGCAAGGGTCACACTTGTGTTGTGACCCTAGCCTGACGCAAGTATTGTCTGCTGCAGCGCAGAGCGTTTAACGCTATGCGCTGCCAGCAACTGAGCCCATAGAAACCCGATGTTTACATTGACAACCAGTGGTTGTCAAGGTAAACGTCGGGTTTCTATGGGCTGCCTCCAGCGCATAGCATTAAACGCTATGCGCTGCAACATACAATACTTGCATAAGGCTAGGGTCACAATGCAAGTGTGACCCTAGCCTCAGGGGCCCCTGAGCACTGCCCCCACAGCCAGAGCCATATCCAGGGGGCAGCTGGGGGGTCATTTTCAGGCTCCTGCAGCACCGGAGGTCTCCCTCCTCCCCCCTCCACGGGAGCCGACAGAGCTGCACACTCTGGGCTCAGGCTGACAGGACCTGTGATGATGTCAATGGATGGGGAGGAGTCAGGGGTCTCATGATCAGCTCCTCAGTGTATCCAGGACTGTGCTGGCCACCATGAATGATGCTCAAATAAGGTGAAGTTTGTGTGTGGTCAGGAGGCATTTACAGTGTGAATGTAGCAGAGGTGAGTGTGTACTAGGTGTATGGAGCGGAGCCATGTGTGTACGAGGTGTACGGAGCAGAGCCGAGTGCGTACGAGGTGTACGGAGCAGAGCCAAGTGCGTACGAGGTGTGCGGAGCCGAGTGCGTACGAGGTGTACGGAGTGGAGCCGAGTGCGTACAAGGTGTACGGAGCGGAGCCGAGTGCGTACGAGGTGTACGGAGCGGAGCCGAGTGCGTACAAGGTGTACGGAGTGGAGCCGCGTGCGTACGAGGTGTACGGAGCGGAGCCGCGTGCGTACGAGGTGTACGGAGCGGAGCCGCGTGCGTACAAGGTATGTGTACCAGTGGTAGCCCCCGCGGATTCCGCTCCTATAGTCTCAACCACCTTTGCCAGCAGCATTCTTCTCCAGAGTCTCTTCTGCCGCTGTCTGCATTCTGCAGCTCAGCATGGAGGGGCACGATGTTGTCATGACTGTGCTGACATGTGCAGAGCGACCGGAGCGGCAAGAAGAAAGGTGAGGAGAAAGAGATCTGGACGGCCAGAAACTCCGCTTGGCTGCGGTGCCACCATATGGCAGTGTGGCTCCATTGAGCTGCTTGCATAATTATTTGTGTGCTTGAGGATCCTTGTGTATATACCAAGCATCCTCAGACGCACAAAAATGCAACATTTTGCATTTGAAGGGTATTTTTAAAAAGCGCAAGGGAACGCAATCGCATTTTAGCCCGCTCCTAACAATGTGTAATATACTCACTGTCAGAAACAGCTCTTGCTGGTTTCGGCAGTCACTGTTCCTGTAAGGCTGCCTTCACATAGGTGTTTTTTTTTTTTAAATGTGGCAGTTGCGGTAAAAAAAACCCTGCATCTGCCGCATTTTCCGTCTAGCGGCTGCACTTGCTGCATGTTTGCGGCAAGCCCCATGCATTGTCTATGGGGCTTGCGGTAAGTGTGCGGCAATATATATGTATATGTGTGTGTGTGTATGTATATGTGTTGTGTATATATATATATATAATATATTCCGCGATATGTACTTAAAGGGGGCCCACTGAGACCTTTTCGCCCGGGGCCCACAGAAACCTGGAGCCGGCCCTGAATCATTGGTATGATCATTTGTCCAAAGCCACAACATTCCTATTATTTCCGGGATGTTAGTGTCAGGTGGCGTAATGTACAGTAACCAGATTGACTCTTCTAGTCTTTATTCTAGGTACACACAATCTATTAAATTAGATACCATGGCCTGCAGAATCTCTGTACTTGTCACCCATCAAGCACATCTGAGACATCATTGGTTGGCAATTGAAAACAATGCTGCCAGCAGTGGATCTTGGTGATTTGTGTGTTCAGGTGCATTAAGCATGGCAGAACATTCCTCAGACAATCATGAATAACTTCATTGACAATATGCCAAGGCGTGTAAAAGTGTATATTTCAGCATGTGGTGTTCATATAAATGAATTGAGGTGGAGCGTGTGTATATATTATACTACAGTAGCTGTCGTCCCTGGCATTGCCTGGGAGGGAAACTAACTGTTCTTAGCTATAAGAAAATAGAATGGGTTAACAAAGTCTTGCTTCTCTCAGCTGAGATACACAGACTGCAAGTGTAATACAAGTGCTATGTGTGGGCTTCTAATGTAATACAAGGGCTAAGTGTGGGTACAGGCTTCAAGTGTGATACAGGAGCTATGTGTGACCTCCTCTAATACAGGGAGCTATGAGTGAGTTCCTAGTGTAATACAGAGGCAATGTGAGGCCTCCTGCTGTAATATTGGGGCCTATGTGTGGCCTCCTGTATAACTGGGGCTTTGTGTGGCCTCCTGCTGCATACTGGGGGCTGTGTGCGGCCTCCTACTATATACTGGGGGCTGTGTGTGGCCTCCTCCTGTATACTGAGGGCTGTGTGTGGCCTCCTGCTGTAATAGTATTACTGGTGTGTGGGCTCCTGCTATATACTGGGGCTGTGTGTGAGCTCCTGCTGTATACCAGGGGCTTTGGTGCAGGCTCCTGCTGTAAACTGGGGGCTGTCTGTGGAATGATGTTAGAAGAATAGCAAAGAGGTGTTTTAGTTAATTTGGGGTTTGTGTGGTTGCTGCTTCACTGAGAGTCATAGCCCAGTGTGCACCATTTTTAGAAGTCCTTGCCTTTGGGAAGCTTCCTTGAGTGTTTCACAGATATGTTCTTCGTTGCCTATAGCAACCAATCAGAAGCTGAGCTGTGATTGGTTGCTGCAGGTCACCTGATAAATATCCAGGCTAACTGTCAAAAGAGGCAAGACTGTAGAGCGCTGGGTTGAAATTTCCACTCAAAAGATAGTGTATGATACTTCTTTGAGTTAAATGAGGTGGCTGTAGAAATGCTACGGTACGTATTCCTTTACTGAACATACATACAAACATACATACACTCAGCTTTATATGTTAGATATATAAAAATATATATTCATGTCTGAAAGTGTTGGCATGCTTGAATTTCTTTATGGAAAATGAAGTATTTATCTCAGAAAATTACAATTCCACATGTTTTCTCATAAACATGATTATTTCCTTTATATGTGTTGTAATAACGCACAAAAAAAGAAAAAAGGCAGATTGAAAATAATTTCACACAAATTCTCCACATATACAAATATTCACATGGCCCAACACAATGTGTGAGAGCCCAGGAGGACTATATGACACCAAGTCATGGTTATAACTGGAAGACAAACACATCATCTGAGTGTTGGAGATGTGGAGCCGCTAATGGCAATTACCTCCATATTTGGTGGTTATGATCAATCCTTTGTCAATTTTGGCAACAAGTCGACAGCCTCATTCAATCTGTGCTACACAGAGATCTTAAATTGGAACCAGAGACGGCCATACTAAATTTCCCGGTCTTGGCTGATCACAGACAAGCCTCTATTCTTGCCTGAGACATTCTCACAGCAGCAAAACTGTTAATCCCTACATATTGGAAGTCTAGTAACTTACCCACATCAGTACAACTATAAGAGAAAGTGCATTCACTCTTTCATGTAGCCGATACGGTGGCATCGGTGAAATTTTTGGTAACTTGGCATCCATGGATTCAATTTAGGTCATCCCTCTTGGATCAACCAGGTCTGAAAAGTCTTTCTAGGTACACCATTAGACCTTTCACTCTTTACTGTGCCAACTCCCTCCCCCTTATCCCCACCTCTCTATACCCTTTTCTCACTCTTGTCGATTTCTCTCCCCCTTTACCTCTATCTCCCTGTTAAGTCAAATGTTAATTCTTTGCCCTTGATGACTATCCAGGCAAGCCTAAACCTCCACTAGGGACTCTTGCTTTCCTTTCAGTTTGTAACCTGTAGCCTTAAAGGGAACCTGTCACCCAAAATAACCTTCCTAACCTGTTAATACCTGTCCCTGCAGCCTTACAATACTTTCTAACCCCTCCCTGTCTGACCTATGTTAGTAATCCAGGGAGTACAATAAAGTAGTTGGCAAACTTACAAAATCCATGACAGCGGGGCGCTCCTCACTGCATTTGTGACGGGTAGGCGGGTCCCCTGTGCCGCGCTACCCCTGCCTCGCCGCTCTATTACGCCCTAATGGGCGTCATTACACACTGCAGAGCTCGGGCAAAATTTAAATATCGCTCCTGCAACATCACCGCTGCGACGCGGTCACGTGACACCGGGATCGTGTCGCTTCCGGTCGCACACAGGCAGATTTCAGCATGCAATCTGCCATTGTGCCAGCCACATGCTGTTGTCCTCCGGTTCCTCCTCCATTGACACTGCCACTGCTGTGCTGACTCTGAGCCTGTCACTTTCTCAATGCGCATGCATTCTCAATGCTTCATGTTTGGACGTACTGTTGCACATGACGGAGTGACCAAACAAGGCAGCGTGAGGGTACATGCACCCGCCATGTTTGTACACCCTCTCATGCAAAGTGGTGGACCGGGTGTCCAAACATGGTGCCCACAAGTCTGCGAGCCCGCCCCCATTCTCACCTCACGGGCCAGCATCCTTCCCTACTTCCTCACTTTTGCATTCGATTGAGGAACATTTCCTCCTAAAAGCATTCCACAGTGGAATGCACACTGCCTGGAGACAGACTGCACCCACCAGTGATAGTGGGAGCGCACACATGGGGAAGAGAAACAGCACACTGGGGGTAGAGACAGTGCACAGGGGGGAGACAGCACACAGGGGAGAGAGACAGCGCTCAGGGTCATAGCGCATGGAGTGAGAGATGGCTCAAAGGAGAGCGCACATGAGGGCAGAGGACAGCACAGGGGAGAGAAGACCGAACAAGGGGGAAAACATCTAAAAAAAAAGAGCACATGAGGGGAGAAGACAGCACACGGGGGAGAGAGCGGACTGAGGGGAGACAGGTCAAAGGAGAGAACACAGAGGGGAGAAGACAACCCAGATGAGAGAGAGACAGTGGACAGGAGGGAGAGTGCATATAGAGAAAGAGATGGCCACCGCCCCATTGTGACATCACTGCCGTCCAAATGCGATGGCATCGGGCGCCCATCAAGTATATATGTGTATATATAATGTGTATCATAAATATATAGCGGATTTTCCGCACTATAAGGCGCACGTAAAAGACTAAGATTTTCCCATAAATCATAAGTGCGCCTTATAGTGCGGTGCGCCTTATATACTTTTTTTTCTGCCAAAATTGATGTATGCTGAGTGCTAAGGGGGTGCCATTTGCCTGCAAATATTTGGCACCCCCCAGAAAATAAGGCATACCTGATCCGCCACAAGATCCTCCGTTCCCGCCATCCCCGTTGTCCGGTGCCCAACTCTGTATTCCGCATCGCTGTGCGGGGGCGCGATCACCAGCCACCGATCACAAGTTCCACCACCGTCCCCGCCGTCCATGCTGTCCGGTGCCCGCTTCTGCATCGCTGTGCCGCATGAAGGGCTCGCTCACAGCCACGAGCCCATCAGCCAATCACAGCTCCGCCCAGGAGCCTTGAGCCAATCCGAGGCCAGCTGACGTCAGTCATTAGCCTCTGATTGGCTGAAGGCTTCAGCGCTGTGATTGGCTGAGGGCTCCAGCGCTGTGATTGGCTGAGGGCTCCAGCACTGTGAGTGCCTTATCACACAGGAGTACAGTAGTACAATAAGCAAAAAGTACAAAAAGTAAAAATCAGTTTATGTGTGCATTGACTGTGTGTGTGTGTGTCTGACTGTGCGGGATATTGAAGGGTGAAGGGAGGCTACAGAGGGATACTGGAGGGTGATGGGGGGCTACAGAGGGATGCTGGAGGATGATGGGGGGCTACAGATGATACTGGAGGGTGATGGGGGGCTACAGAGGGATGCTGGAGGGTGATGGGGGGGCTACAGAGGGATGCTGGAGAGTGATACTGGAGGGTGATGGGGGCTAAAATGTTGAATAAAGTTTGACTTACAGTCTGAGCTTTGTTTTGTTTTTTTTATGGTAATGTGGTGCGCCTTATAATCCGGTGCACCTTATATATGAACCAAGACTGCTTAAAAGCCCTTTTTTGAGGGTGCGCCTTATAATCCGGTGCGCCTTATAGTGCGGAAAATACGGTATATAATTATATGTATTTAAATAATATGCGTGTCTTTTATTTGGTGATGGGGATACTCGCTCAGCTTGCTCCTTGAGGTAACAACAGGAACACGGTCACTTAGAAAGCTTGGCAGGTTTATTTAGCAATAAATAAACCTCCCTCTAGCAAGATAACACAAGCTTCCTTCTGGCTTTAAAATGTAAATGCCATTTCAGTAAAAAAAACACAAAAAACAATACTGCACTGGTTCCATAGTAGCTAATATAATGTTTTTTTGTGCCATATGACTTTATTTTCTCACATTTTTCTGTGCTGTTAATAGCTGTGTGGGAGTAGTCAGCAGCTCGTATGGAGCAGTGCAATGTGATAGCAGAGAAGGGGTTCACAATCATGACTGAGCTGTGTGGTGAGACTTCAGACAAGCGATTAACAGAGATTGTGACAAAATGTGTGGAGCCTGGTGACAGAATAGAGAAGCTTGTAAAGAGGAGTTTACATCCTGACATTGCTTAGGTGTGTGCTGTAATTTGATGCAATGTTTCCTCATGAGCTCTAGACAGCAGTGTAGGCCACGTCTGTTTATCCTTATATGGATACATGCCCCATATTCACTGGAGACAGATCTGAGTGATAATAAACATATGTTTGCTTCACACACAGTGTAGTGAGGACACCTTGTGAAAGGTTTATGACTGGTAACCAGCCAGAATTTCCTAATGAAGTATATTAAAACGTTTATTAAAATCACTTGCTCTACTTTATTATTTAATAGAACATAAACATGGTATCACGGTCTGTTTCACTTGCAGATATGCCCACACAGATTTGACTACAACTTCTTCCCAGAAGTAACCCAGTGGAGGTATAGCAGCCTTCATAGTTACCTTGCCCATTCAGGACAAGTGAACCTTCTCTTCCTCAGATTTCTTCTGGAGGTATCCAGCCTCCACACACAGACACAATTAAGAAGTATGAGACACACCCATGGGTGAAGGTTTGTGGATAGCCAGGCCCGCCTGTCTCTCTATAGAAATGAGACAAATGCACAATAGGGTCTTATCTCTATTATATAGAGGTATATGTATGGCGCCAAGGGCCTGCTCACCTGATCTGGTTGTGTAACCCACAACCAGTATGAACGCTCAGTCAGTAGCTGCTGCTGGATCCACACATCCATGGGTCACCGCGGTAAGAAGTCAGCATATAAGGGCGAAGTGTTGTACGATCCGAGCTGCTACCAAAGGAAGACCAGGACAATGGATTGTCTGGTTGAAGTAGTTCTTTAATCCGACGCGTTTCGGACCTATCTCCCAGCTCCTTCCTCAGGGAATTCTGAGGAAGGAGCTGGGAGATAGCTCCGAAACGCGTCGGATTAAAGAACTACTTCAACCAGACAATCCATTGTCCTGGTCTTCCTTTGGTAGCAGCGCGGATCATACGACACTTCGTCCTTATATGCCGCCTGTCTCTCTAGGCTGTCTGAACTGTGTGAGCATGAGGAGTGTGTCTGCAATCACTGCAGACAATTTGTATCTGTAAAGGAAGCAAGCACCCATAGGGTCTTATCGTTATATATAAGGGGGGCTCTGAAGCCACTTAATGTATCTGCTCACCTTTTCAGATTGTGTGACACACAACAGTATGAAACACATGAAGTAGCTGCTGCGAGACACACGCTTCCACGTGCAGTGTGGTGGGTAATCCTAAAATTCAAAACGGACGGTGTGTGCTATGCTCCTTCATCAGGGATGCATGGAGTCCATGCATCCCCTGATGGAGCATAGAAGGCTCTGAAACGCGTTGGATGGATATGGTAAACTCCAAGTAACTGAAGATCTTGGCTTCGTGTCTTTTGTTGCAGCGCGGACCTACAAACACACCTTCCCTTTTGAATCATGCAATCACTGCAGAGGCTCCTCAGCATTCTGGATTATGTGTGGGGTGTCAGACCTGTGAGGGCAGGCAGTGTCTCACATGTACTTTGTAAATAGAGTTAAGACTGGCGTCACCACAGATGTAGGTGGTGGCAGAAAAAAAAAAAAAAAAAATATATATATTATATATATATATATACATGTACTTTGTACGCCAGGGAGTGTATTTTCTCTTAGGATGGAAGGAATTGCGCAAGCACAACCCCTGTGTGTAAAGCTTACTGACCTAACCCAGGGGGCATGCATTTTTGGAAACTCAGACTAAAACGTGGCTGAACACATTTTGGGCTGCGTTTACAAAAATGCATGCGTTCTACATTTGCAGAAAATGACATGCGTTTTTACTTGCGTTTTCAAAGCGTTTCTCATTGAAATCAATGGGTGCGTTAACGCATGTGTTTGCAATGCGTTTTTTGGCACACATGCTGTCAAAACACGGATTGCATGCCAAACGGGATAGAAATGCAGATGTGAACTTAGCCTGTACCATTTTTTCATATGTCACTAGTATTGCTATGCTATTCCATACTTTATTTTGCCTTTGTATAGGTACTATAAAGCTTTTTGGGCAAAATTACAAAAAAAAATGCAGAAAATAGCAGAATACCTTGACCTGTATGTCTAAGGGCCTACACAGAATGCACCAGTCATGAATATAATCAGCTTTATAACATAGCCACAATACATATAATGTATAGTTTTCCTCTCAGTTTTGCAACGTGTGCTTTATCTCTTACAAATTCTATTTTTTTGGCATGTACCATCTCTTTGATAAAAATAAGTGAGGGAACCTTCTTAGCAGGAGAACCTTCCTCGAAGCAAATAAATAGTTGGGAAGTTGGGAAGCAGTGCTCTCATGAAAAGAGATAGTGACACAAACCCTTAAGAACAAATCACAGTCATTGGTTGTCATCATAGCTTTTGCCTGTGAATACAAGTCTTCCACAAATGATCAAGGTACAATATTTGGATGTGCTCTTCACCTTAATTAAGGATGCTTTGTGATTCACCATGCTTTCCCATAATGAGGCTCTCATGAGACATAACACATCACCTACGCAACCATGCTGCGTCCCTTGATAACCGTGATACCCGTAGCAACTGGAACATGTCCTGCCACAGTGAAATGTGCTTGTCACGAGGACTCACAAACCAGCTGTATGGCTCGTTCCATTAAAGCCTGGATGCACTCCTCCGTTATGGTTTGATAGAGATGGGTGATTGCAAAACAGAGGGTTGTTCTTTTTGTCTATCATTCACATCAATTGGTTATGATTGTTACTTGGTTATCTTTCATACTGCAGTCAAGGCAAGATTTATCAGTTTTATTTAACTGGTCACAAAAGTAAAATTAATCTTCGAACAAAAGGTGGTTTGCACAGGATACAAAGGGGTAGATTTATCAACATGTTCCAGCTGTGAAAGGTGATTTATTACATAGTTATCTAGTCGTTCAGAGAAGACTCTGTTCTCGAATCTGCCTGCATTAAGAAAAAAGAGGAATGAATACTAGAATTAGTAGAAACAAATATTTCCATTATTTGTTCCGTTAATACTCCTAATTGATCCTGTGCTATTAGATGCAGCCATCATATAGCTTATAAACTACCACCATGGCCTCTGTTTTTAATGGCACTGTGACTGCTTTCAGCTCTTTGTTTTAAATAGATACTTGTAAAATCTGACCACATTGACTTCAATGGCGTATGTAGAGGTCTGGCTATACATACAGTGAGAATAGATTGTGGTTTTCTGCCTTTAGAAAATAACGGACTGAGCCCCAGTGGAACTTCCAAATTCAAGTGTGAACAAAGCTTTAGATTTCGACTTTCAACATTTTTGTTTTGCTTAAATTTTTGTCTGTTTCTTTTTGCTCCACAGAAAATATGCAAGTGTCACTAGCTGAAGCTCTGGAGGTGCGAGGAGGACCCTTGGAGGAGGAGGAGATATGGGCCGTATTGAACCAAAGCACTGAAAGCTTGCAACAACTGATGAGAAAAGGTAAGGTTTTTTCAATGTAATTTAAACCGGTTCACATTGTAAAATAAGAAGTTGCAGCCAAATCCAATATTTCTCCATTTATTTATTTATCTTGCTGCCTCCAGAACTAAAAACGGTTTATCGGTTAGGGGTTCAGGATGTTAAACCCACATCAATCTGATATTATTGACCTTTCCAGGACAACTCTTTCATAAAACCTGATGGTTTTGCAGAACTTCTGTTAATAGATGTTCAAATGCAGAAATCTGCAAACACACAAGCCAAGATCACACAGATGTGGGTACAAATCCACAAGGTCTCTTATTTCAGCCTTCTTTTAGGATTCTGTCTAAGGCTACGTTCACACATTGCGTATCTTGCTGCGCTTTTTTACGCGCGCTTTTCAAAATACGCAATATGCCTTTTGTCTGCCAGCAAAGTGAATGTGAAATTCACTTTGCAGTGCAGACATTGCGCAAAAATACGCACTGCGTTTTCCGGGAGAAAGCGCAGCTCCGTAAACAATTGATATGTCAATTGTTTACGCAGCTGCTCCTGCGTATTCTCCCAGAGGGGAGGAAGAATCCTGCTTCCTCCTCCCCTCTGTGACAGCTGTGGCCGCCCATTAGATTTCACAGTGTATTAATATACACTGTGAAATCTAAATTAAATAGAGGCAAATGTATGTAAAATAAAAAAGAATCAATACTCCCGCTGTCTGGTCTCCGGTTCTAAGTGAGAGATGTACTGAGAGGACCTGTGGTGATGTCAGAGGGGCGTTCCCAGGCACTCGCGGTCATGTGATACATATCACATGACCGCGAACAGCCAATCAGCGCCGGGAACGCCCCCTCTGACGTCACCACAGGTCTTGTCAGTACACCTCTCACTTAGAACCGGAGACCGGATAGCGGGAGAAGGCGTCGGACAGGTGAAGTATTGATTCTTTTTATTTTACATACATTTGCCTCTGTTTAATTTAGATTTCACAGTGTATATTAATATACTGTGAAATCTAATGGGCGGTCACAGAGGGGAGGAGGAAGCAGGATTCTTCCTCCCCTCTGAGACATCACTGCGCTTTCTGGAGTAAAGAAAGTGCAGTGTGTGAAAGCCCCTGCGTATTTTGTTGCGCAAAATACGCAAATGTGTGAACACAGCCTAACTGTCAAAACATGTATGTTCTCAATAGTGATGGGCGAACCCGCCGATGCTTGGGATCAGCGGATTCACATGGTCTTTTTGTAAAGTCCGAGCTCAGGGCTGAACGTGACACAAACTTGCGTCTGAACCCCAGGCTTGGACTTACAGTTATGGCAGGGGCAAAGAACCATTTTTCTGCCGGGGGTTATTTAGAAATTTCTACAATCCTTCGGGGGCCATATAAAATTATCAACCTGAAAATTACCAGCTATATTTGGTTAACCAATCTACTCACCCCTACTGTGGTGGCCTGGGCTGCTTCTATTTGGCGTGGGTGATATTGGTCATGTTGCTTTTCCAGGTTTGCTAGAGCCCTAGACATCACAGGAGAGGCTGAGAGCATATACCTCACTGGGGTGGCTGAGGCTGGGGCATAGAGATCACTGGAGAGCTGGATTTACAGGGCAGTCGGCAAAACACGTCTGTCAGCCTGAGCATTGCAGTCCCCAGGAATCTGCCGTGGGGCTGCAAAAAAGTCATCGAGGGCCACATTCGGCCCTGGGGCCTGAGGTTTCTCACCTCTGAGTTATGGGATGGAGTGAGGGGAGATGTAACAGAAAGCATATAGTAAATAATAAACATTGTCATTATACTTACTGCTCCCGCTGTCCCGGCCATTTACTTCCTGTGTTATTCACTGCTGCTGACTGCCGACACCAGCCAAAAACTGCCGACGTGTTCGCGGTGACGTCAGAGTTCACCTGAGTTCATGGACCCGATTGAACTCTTGACTGACTGTGTCAGCCTGCTTCTCACTCTGTCCAGATACTTGTTTGTACAGAGCGATTAAGCAGTGCTCACATTGCTCTCGCCTGTGGACTATGTCGGACTGAAGATTTTTTTTTTTTTAATAAAGATGGAGTCTCTAAGGCCACGTGCACACTTAGAGTATTTGATGAGTTTTTTACCTCAGGATTTGTAGCCAAAACCAGCAGTGGGTGATTAAATCCAGAAGTGGTGCAGGTGTTTCTATTAGACTTTTCCTCTGATTGTTCCACTCCTGGTTTTGTCTACAAATCCTGAGGTAAAAAACTCATCAAATACTCTAAGTGTGCACGTGGCCTAAATGTGATTTTTTTTATATCTAATAAAAAAAAATTCAGTTTTTTTTTTTTTTTTTCACTGTTTTCTAGAAATTCATGGTGACCTTGTCTAATTTGGCGCGATGACAAGAATTTCGGGCTTAGTACAAGCTAAGAATACAAAGCTGGTATTAACCCCATTATTACCCAGCATGCCACCCCCACCAGGGCCGCTGGATGAGCCGGGTAAACCACCTGGAAATGGCGCTACGATTAATGCACCATTTCTAGGGGTGGCCCCAGAACGTTTGGGCCTTACCACGGTGAGAATCCCACCCCCAGCTGCCTGGTTTTACCTGGCTTGTGGTCAAAATACGACAGGAGCCCATGCAGTTTTTTTTTTCATTATTTTTTTATGGTTAATCTCTTTTTATTGATTTTGTGAAAACATTACAAGTTATACGAATAGATCTATCCAAAGAGTACAGATCAGTGAAACACAAAAAAGAATATCGACTAAAAGAGAATAATACAATAATCAACCACAAATAATTACACCCTCTTCGAATATAGGGTTATCCAATCCCTTTTTTGTAGACCAGAGCCTGAACATAAAATAAAAAAAACAAACAAAAAAAAAACACTGCTCCTGACAAAGGGTTTCCATTATTTTTATTAACTAACTTAAAAAAATTCCCTGTATTTTGATTGCCCACCAAGGTAATGCCAAGCAGCTGAGGTGGCAACCCATAGCTGTCAGCTTTATCTGCGCTCAGAATTAAAAATACAGCGGAGCACTACGTCATTTTTTAAATTTATTTATTTTTACAGTACTGTGATGTCAATTAATCTGTGAAGGGCCCAACAGCCAGTCACAAACGCTGTCGATGAGTGAGTGTCTGCGATTGGCTGTTGGGTCCCTTACACATATAGTATTGTAAAAATATATAACTAACTAAAAAAATGACGTAGCGCTCCGCAGTATTTTTTGGTTCTCAGCGCAGATAAAGCGGACAGCTACAGGCTGCCACCCGCAGCTGCCTGGATTTACCTTGGCTTGCAATCGAAATACAGGGAAGCCCATTAATTTTTTTTAATTATTAACCTTCCTAGCGTTATTCCCGAGCCTGACTCGGGGTTAACATTCACTACCAGAAGCGTTAACCCCGAGTCAGGCTCGGGCTTACCCGCGTTCGCGGCAGATGCGGTGAGAGAACCGCATCTGCCGCACTTGTGCCGCACTTGCGGCGCGGTTGCGGCGCGGTTGCGGTAATCTGCATAGGAACCAACCACCTCTGATGACCCTCATACATTGTTAATATGTGCCCCTGCAGCCTAGTAAACCATTAGCAGCACTGTTGTTGTGTGCAAAGTGGCTGCAGTAGAAGTGCGATAATGATTTTAGACACTTACATGCCTGGTACTTGAGGCCGTCTCCCTGTGTGTGCTGGGACTTGTTGTGCTGTGCTCATCATGTCTGCTCTCCCCCTCCCTTATGCACGCCCCCTCTCAGCCTGCTATAGTGCTGTGAGGCTGATTGCGTCATAAAGGGGCGGGGCTAAATCATGGCATCACGGTAGCCCCGCCCCTTTATGACGCAATCAGCCTCACAGCACTATAGCAGGCTGAGAGGGGGCGTGCATAAGGGAGGGGGCGAGCAGACATGATGAGCACCGCCCACAATTGCCAGCACACACAGGGAGACGGCCTCAAGTACCAGGCATGTAAGTGTCTAAAATCATTATCGCACTTCTACTGCAGCCACTTTGCACACAACAACAGTGCTGCTAATGGTTTACTAGGCTGCAGGGGCACATATTAACAATGTATGAGGGTCATCAGAGGTGGTTGGTTCCTATGCAGATTACCGCAACCGCGCCGCAACCGCGCCGCAAGTGCGGCACAAGTGCGGCAAGTGCGGCAGATGCGGTTTTTTAACCGCATCTACCGCGAACGCGGGTAGCCCGCTTTTAGCAACAAATTCCAGAACTAAACAGACCGCCAGGGAGGCTACAAAAATAATTTTTTAAAAATGCATGGGCTCCTGCAGTATTTTGATCACTAGCCAGGTACTGAGATTCCTAGCGTGGTACATTGTCTATGGGGCTTGCGGTCCAGTGCAGCAAATGCGGTTATGCCGGATATGCAAGCAGCGTTTTTTTTCGCAGCCGCAAGTGCCCGGATCTGCCGCATTTGGCAGAACTGCACTTGCCGCACCGGACCGCAAGCCCCATAGACAATACATGGGGCTTGTCGTATCCGAGCCGCAAGTTGCCTGTTACGCAGCTGATCCGGCAGATGTGGCGCCACCTGCCGGATCGGCCGCAAACCTCAGCAAAACACTGATGTGAAGGGGGCCTAACTGATTTCTGTTTCTTTTTGATTCTTACAAAAAGCTAAATAGAAAGCAATCAAAAACATTGTGGGCCAAAATGGTACCATTTAATTCGCATAATCACTTTATACCAAAAGGTGGATGGTGTGAAAATAGCATTAAGGCCAGTTCTTCCACTGCTGTTGATTTGATTATTCTGCCTCTCAAAGATCACAGTAAGGCTCAGTTTACGTTTATCCTGTGTTCTATGCTGAGCTGTCACATCGGCAATTTGATTATTCTGCCTCTCAAAGATCACAGTAAGGCTCAGTTTACGTTTATCCTGTGTTCTATGCTGAGCTGTCACATCGGCAATTACAAAACGTGATTCAGACAAAATTATCAATGGAATAGTCACTGTAATGAGGAGTCGCTCTCATCTGACCTGTGGTCCGGCGATGTCACATATTTTTTACGCATATTTTTAGGAGTGCACAAATGTTC
Source organism: Allobates femoralis (assembly GCA_033576535.1). NCBI lineage: Eukaryota > Metazoa > Chordata > Amphibia > Anura > Aromobatidae > Allobates > Allobates femoralis. The sequence continues at coordinate 295,461,554 of JARQOC010000003.1, forward strand.
AGCCAACCACAGTTTTTTTCCACCTTTGAATAGAAGGACACTGCTGAGCAGATGGCAAAAAGAGTTGAAATTAACTCTGCTGCCCCATTAGAGAATGAATCTGTTGTGAGTTTACTCCAAATCACATATTTACACACTTTACTAGTGGCACAAAAGCTCAGGAAACGTTCTATAGCTCTTCGCCCCCCAAAAATACAAGCAGCGAAACTAGCACTCCCAAATCCAAATGCCCCCCTCCCTTTTGAGCCCAACAACGTTTAAACCACAGTTAACATCCACATGTTTGGCATTGTTGTAGTGAGGAAGTCCCGTTAATTAATGGGGTGTGTTTCTACAGAAGCACAAGCTGGACACCATGTACGAGCAGATCCCAGCCGGGAACGGGCATGCTTGAGACTGGGGAGGGCTTGTTGAAGTCTGTGGCATGCTTGTAGGAGACTGGGCGTAAACGACCAGTTGTGACGTTTTGCCCAAGCTCTAAAACGAATACTCCTCTGGTCGGTGGCCTTCACACACACACACAAAGATGATATCTAGGTAACACTGCAAAATGCTAACATGGTGTAAATTACAAACTTTCAGCATTTTGCAGTCTAGATATACACTTAGATTTTTTAAAAAGCCATGACGACCCCTTTAAAGCGAACCTGTCACCCCCTCCAGGCATCTAAAGATAACATAGCCACCTTCTGCAGCACTAAGGCTGCATTCTGACATTCTGACAAGGTGTCTATAGCATTTATGCTCCCTTGATTCACTGAAATAAAGACTTTTATAAAATCTGTTTCAAACCAGATCCAAGATCGGGAGGCGGGTTTTCAAGTGTCTATCTCCTTCCTCTGTGGTGTCAGTCATCCCTCTCTGCTCTCTGTGTGCCGCCTCCAGGGCCATCTCCCTGCATTAGAGCTTTGTCAGCTCTGCTACAACATAGAGCTGCTGTTATAGGAGACCCCACAGTAGTAAATCTAGCAGGAGGACCCTGAGCAGACAAAGCACTGCCTGCTACATAGCAGCCTTGAGCTGAGCTGTCAGCAGTGCAGCAGAGTTGAGTTTGTGCTTTAGATCAGGGGCTGAGGGCGGAGCAATGCTGCTGGGTACAAGAAACTGAAAGTGAAAACTGCTCAGCTCAAGGGCTGCTACGTAGCAGGCAGTTCTTTGTCTGCTGTTCTGCTCGCGATCCTCCTGCTAGATTTACTACTGTGGGGTCTCCTATAACAGCAGCTCTATGTTGTAGCAGAGCTGACAAAGCTCTGTAATGGAGGGAGATGGCCCTGGAGGCGGCACACAGAGAGTAGAGAGGGATTACTGACACCACAGAGGAAGGAGATAGACACTTGAAAACCCGCCTCCCGGTCTTGGGTCTGGTTTGAAACAGATTTTATAAAAGTCTTTATTTCAGTGAATCAAGGGAGCAAAAATGCTATAGACACCTTCTGAGACTGCAGCCTTAGTGCTGCAGAAGGTGGCTATGTTATCTTTAGATGCCTGGAGGGGGTGACAGGTTCGCTTTAAGCTTTTCAACCAGCTTCACAATAGAAATTAGAGGTTTTATTGCATTGCACTTCTTGCTTGAGAGATTGGCCACCTATTGTACTGCAGAAATGGTCGGTAATCTAGCCAACAAGCAGTAAAGGCCCCGTTACACGCTACAATATCATTAACAATATCGTTGCAGCGTCATCGGTTTTGTGACGTTGCAGCAATGTCGAAATTACATTGTTGCGTGTGACACGTATCAACGACCAACGATAAGTTCGTTGATCGTGGAAGAATGCACTGGACCATAAATTTATCGTTGGTCTCCTGCTGGTCGGCCAGCATCGGCGCGGGAGACCAACGATGAATGACCTCCCAGCGCCGCACAGCCACGATGGGAGCTGTTAACCAGGGTAAACGTCAGGTAATGCAGATGAAGTCCATGGAGCCTCTGTTAAGAGTCTACAACATGGACACCAGCCAGTTATCCCACCAGGGAAGGACCTAGCCCAGGGTATTAGTAGCCCTTAAGTAACTATCCAGCCCTTGCGAGCTTGAAGATATGGCCAGGGATTTACCATGGACTAGGTATCCAACCACAGACAGCTGTTTCGGGGTTGTTGCCCCTCATCAGTGTGGCGCAGGATTCTGGCTGGGTGGGAGCAGTGCTTGATAGACAGACATCACAAAGCACCCACTGACCTTGTGGAGAATATGCAGATGAAGTCCATGGAGCCTCGGTTAAGAGTCTACAATAGATGTCTGTCTATCAAGCATTGCTCCCACCCAGCCAGAATCCTGCGCCACACTGATGAGGGGCAACAACCCCGAAACAGTTGTCTGTTGTTGGATACCTAGTCCATGGTAAATCCCTGGCCATATCTTCAAGCTCGCAAGGGCTGGATAGTGACTTAGGGGCTACTAATACCCTGGGTTAGGTCCTTCCCTGGTGGGATAACTGGCTGGTGTCCATGTTGTAGACTCTTAACCGAGGCTCCATGGACTTCATCTGCATATTCAAATTCTAGGGAGCAATGCACCTTGGGTTTCACGGTGTTTGAGTGCTTTAACTGGTGCCCACAGTGTTATCCTCCACTGGTCTCCACAAGGTCAGTGGGTACTTTGTGATAAACGTCAGGTAAGTAAGCGCAGCGCTGCACTTAGTCACCCAATGCTTACCCTGGTTACCAGTGTTCTTGCTGGTCCTCATCGCTGGTGAGTCTGCCTGTTTTACAGCTCACCAGCGATCAGCTAACGATGTCCCAGTGACCCCCATCGTTGGTCGTATCGCTGGGACATTGTACTTCGTAACGGGGCCTTAAGATTAAAAAACACCTTATTCCTATCTTAAACTTTGCAATTTACTAGTTATTAATCATTTTAACCATTTATGATGTCAAGAAAAGCCATTTAAAATTACAAGATACCATGATATTTGGTTGAAATTATCAAATTATAGTTTGTAAATTGGTGTTCATAACATTCCAAATATTAAATATGACTCCAGAGGTGAAATACAGTTAGGTCCATTTTATTTGGACACCGACACAAATTTAGTTTTTTTCCACCTGTTTACTGAAACATATTCAAGTTATAGTTATATAATGGACATGGACATAAAGTCCAGACTTTTAGTTTGCATTTGAGGGTAATAGGAGTTTCAGATCCTTTACATGGGCCACCCTCTTTTTAAAGGGACCAAAAGTAATTGGACAGTTGAGTCAAAGGCTGTTTCATGGGCAGGTGTGGGCAAATTTCTTCATTATTTCATTCTCAATTAAGCACATAAAAGGCCTGGAGTTGATTTGAGTTGTGGTGCTTGCATTTTGAAGATTTTGCTGAGAAGTAAACTTGCAGTCAAAGGAGCTCTCCATGCAGGTGAACAATACATCTGTGAAAACAGAAAAAAAAACATCCTTCTCAAGGTATTTTTGTTTGAGTACAAGGAAGGGGAAAGGGGAGGGGAGGGATACATAATAAAATGGGAGAAGGGGAGGGGGTAAGGTGGGGGAACACACATTATATACAAGTACACAATTGCAGTAAATGTAGTGTTAGTAAGTTATACAAAAAAAAATAAAAAAATATCAAGTAGAATCCTATTGTAGGAATATTAACAATGAGATTGTACATCAAAGATTATACATCAATCACAACAAGAATATTAACAATAACAATTGAGAGATTGAGTGAGTGCTATTCGAAGACATGTAGACAAATAAGAAAAAAAACATCCGAGAAGTTGCTACAATATTAGGAGAGGCAAAATCTACAGTTGGAACATCCTGAGAAATAAAGCAAGCACTGGTGACTGCAACAATGCAAAAAGTCCTGGACACCCACAGAAGACAACAGCTGTGAATGATCGCAGAATAATTACCATGTTGAAGAGAAAGAAAGCTCTTCCCAACAGCCAACCAAGTGCACAACACTCTCCAGGTACTATAAAGAGAAGACTGCATGAAAAGAAATACAGAGGGTTCACTGCACCGTGCAGGCCACTCATAAGCCTCAAGAATAAGAAGGCTAGATTGGACTTTGCTGAAAAAAAAAATCTCAAAAAACAGCACAGTTCTGGAAGAACATTCTTTGGACTGATGAAACCAAGATCAACCTCTACCAGAATGATCAAAAAAAAATGTGATGAAGACAAATTACAGCTCATGATCCACGGCATACCACATTATCTGTTAAACATGATGGAAGCAGTGTGAAGGCATGGGCATGCATGGCTGCCAGTGGCACTGGGTCCCTAGTGTTAATTGATCATGTGACACAGGACAGAGGCAGCCAGATGAATTCTGGGGTTTTCAGTGACATGGTGTGTGCTCAAATTCAGCCAAACCAATTGGTCGGTTTTTCATAATACAGATGGACAATGACCCAAAACATAAAGCCAAAGGAATCCAGGAGTTTATTAAGCAATGAAGTGGAGTATCCTTGAATGGCCTAGTCACTCACCTGATCTAAACCCAATAGAGCAACATTTCACTTGTTAAAGACTAAACTTAACACAGAAAGGCCACAAACGGCAACTGCAAGCCGCTGTAGTAAAGGCCTGGCTGAGAATTAAAGAGGAGGAAACACAGTGATGTCCATGAATTCAAGACTTCAGGCAGTCATTGCCAACAAAGGGTTTTCAACAAAGTATTAGAAATTAACATTTTATTTGCAAATATTTAATTTGTCCAATTCCTTTTTTTTTTTTTTTTTTTTTTAATCAAATATATTTTATTGAACAAATGTATTCAATACAATTCATTCAGCAGTAACGTCTATGTTCACATTTCCACATTTTAGGTAAAATAGCTTAAACAACCCAATCCCTTCCCTTATTCCACAACGGAGAGTGATTCGTCAACTCCTCTACTCCTCTAAGTGTTTTTAACCTATCCCAGACGGTCTGTATCAATAGCAATGTGGGGCACTGTCGGCCCAGCGTACGCATCGACCTATCTTCCACACACAGTATCAGAGGGCTCCTGTCAGTCAGCCTCTCCAGCACTCTCTGAAGGGAAGGCTGAGTCGCCCGCAGTGACCATCCCCTCATATGTTGACATTGTGCAGCTATATAGTATAAATGTGGGTTGGGTAACGCCAGGCCTCCCTCATCTTTAGGCCTCTGAAGAAGTTCTAGTCTCAACCTGACCTGTTTCTTCCCCCAAATCAGACTGCGAAACAGAGAGTTAATCTGTCTGAATCTAGTTTGGGAGATAGGCACCGGGGCATTGTGAAACACATAAAGTAATTTCGGCATTAATATCATTTTAATTAAATTTATACGGCCGATGACTGAGAGGTGCAACCTGTTCCAGGCCTTCATCTTCTCCTTGATAGTCTCCAACACCGGCACTAAGTTCAGCTCCAAAAAACAAGTGAGCGGGATAGCCACCCAGATGCCTAAGTATTTAAATCTATCAACTACTTTAAGGCCCCCACCGTCCACCACCGAAGAAACATCCCCGTCCACCGGGAATAGTGTAGACTTATGCCAGTTGATGCGGAGACCAGACATGCGACCATAATTCTCAATAAGCCTCATCGCCCTCATCAGAGAAGCACCAGAGTCTTCGAGGAACAGGAGAATATCGTCCGCATATAGTGCGACTCTCTCCTCCACCCCACCATATTTAAATCCAACTATTTCTTTATATCGCCTAAGTTCCGCAGCCAATGGTTCAACGACGAGGGCGAACAGCAATGGGGACAATGGGCATCCCTGCCTGGTACCCCTCCTCAAACCTATAGGTCCATAGAGTGCCCCATTAACCCTAATCTTAGCCTCAGGGGCATCATAGAGCAAGCGCAGCCACGATATGAATTCAGGACCGAATCCCATAGTCTCCAATACCCTCCACAAGAACTGCCAACCAACACAATCGAAAGCCTTATGGGCGTCCAGTGAAGCTATGACTCTACTGCCCGCATTGTCAGTCGGGAGTTGCAGATTGAGGAACAATCTCCGCAAATTCACTGCAGTGGACCTACCAGGCATAAACCCTGACTGGTCAGGGTGTATCAAGGTGTTGATGACCCCCGTCCGTCTATTGGCCAACGCCTTAGCCAGGATCTTGACATCTACGGACAACAGAGAGATAGGCCTTTAAGAGTCCGGCAGCTTCGGGTCTTTACCCTCCTTGGGCAGTACTACTATGGTAGCCTCCCGCATCGAATCTGGTAGCATTCCTTCCTCTCTAGAAAACTCCAACACCTCCTGCAACCTAGTCAGCAGAACCTCCTCTAAGTGTTTATACAACTCAGTCGGCAATCCGTCTGCCCCAGGGCCTTATCGTTAGCCATCGATGCCAGAGCTACACTCAGTTCCTCACATGTTATAGGCGCCTCCAGGGAGGCCCTGTCTGTATCTGACAATATCGACAGCTGCAGATCCCTCAAATAATCGACCATCACCTCTACATCAGCTTCAACCCCAGAGGAGTATAACCTTTCATAAAAGTCTCGGAAGATCTCTCCTATACTAGCCGAGTCTGTGGTCTCAGCACCATCAGGTCCAGTCAATGAGTAGACAAATGGGGACTTCCTTTGCGCCGAGGCGACCAGAGACAACAGGTGTCCTGCAGCCTCTCCCTCAGCAAAAAAGTCATGTGTCGAAACTCATTTCGCTTAAGCGCCTTGTCCAGCTGAAACCCATCCAGATCCACCTGGGCAGTTCTCAATCTCTCCCTCCCCTCCCACGACCAGAGCTTCCTCAGCCTTCCGCACAGCATCCAAGCGCACCAATTCCTCCTTCCTTGTCGCAGTCTTACGCAGATTAATTTCTTTAGATAGCAGACCTCTCACATACGCTTTCATAGCATCCCATACAACCGAAGGAGTAGCCGTTCCCACATTAAATCCAAAAAATTCTATGACCTCCCTCTGAATCTGTTCCATATTAATGGAGTGAAGCCATACCGGATGTAGCTTCCAGTTTTCCCTACCACCTCCCAACACCTCCCCAGTTCGTACCAGAACGCATAATGATTTGTGATCCGACAGGACTCTGGGAAGATAATCAACTTTTAACACCAGTTCATCCATATGGCTATTCCCCAGGGCCATATCAATACGCGACAGAGTATTATAGGTGGCAGAGTAGCAGGAAAAGCATCTAACTCCAGGGTTCCTCTCTCTCCATACATCCCTGAGCCCCAGTTCCCGAATATAGACCCCAAAGGGAGTTATTAGCCCTCCAGCCCTAGTCGGGTTGGTCCGAAATTTATCCCAGTACTCCTCTTGAACATTATTAAGGTCCCCCACAATTAGAATTGGAATCTCACCCAAACGTCCCAGCCACTCCATGACCTCCCTGATCTTCCCACTCGAGTAGGGCGGCGGAATATACATAGCAACTATAGCCATCAATTGTCTCTGTATCCTACTTACCACTATGACATATTGTCCATCCGCGTCTACACGAGTCCACTGTCTCACATTTAGTGGTCCTGGGTATCAACACCGACACCCCTCTCGAGTAGGAAGAGTACGTAGAGTGATAAGACTCCTGCATCCATCTTTTCCGTATGAGGTCCAGTTTTTCCGGTACCATGTGAGTTTCCAACAAGCACACCACCATAGGTTTCTGATCCAGGATATACCTAAACACTGCCGCCCTCTTAGTGGCCTCAGATAGCCCCCCTCACATTCCATCCAATTATCTTAATATCAGTCATCATTGGTATTTGGGACATGATAAAATAATAGGCTCCCGAACTTATCCCACCACCCAGACTGACCCCCTCCCCCCACCCCCTCTCCACCCCCCTCCTCCCTCTGCGTAACCCCCCCCGCCCCAAAACATGCGTCACCACCTGGTAACACGGGTCTCCAGATCTCAGCCGTCCAATTCCTTTTTGAGCCCCTGAAATGAAGAGATTGAGTATAAAAAACACTTGAGTTCCTCCCATTTTTATACAATCATTGTGTCCAGCCCCCTGAATTAAAGCTGAAAGTCTGAACTTAAACTGCATCTGAATTGTTTTGTTCAAAATCCATTGAGGTAATGTACAGAACAAAAACTAGAGAAATATTGTCTCTGTCCAAATATTTATGGACCTAGCTGTATTTGTTGCATAGGTAGTAATTTATATATAGTATTTTGGTCCTGTTTTATTCTGTTGACTTTATATGTGTATGCTTTTACATTAGTCAGTAGTGTAAAAGTTATTTTGTGAGAGTTTACGAAGCTGTAATAAAATCAGTATAATATATTACATAAACAGAAGTGATTATAGACCAGCGTTATGTGATGACATCTCTGTGTAGGTGCTGTTCAGAGAATGTATTATTCAGCTTGCCAAGCCCAAATCTGGTTTATCTACCCTCCTACGTACGGTAATTACATGCAATAAGCATTTTGTTATGGGAAGGGAGGACTAGTTGGAAGGACATGCTACATCATGTGATGAGTAAACATTATAATACTGCTTATATCAAAAAAGCCAGAAGACATTGAATGTAGCAATTTGTTACACATCATATTATGGTATTCCTCTGTAGCAGCTAATATTGGTGATCAAAATATGAGAACACAACACACAATTTCCGTAATGTTAAGGTCATTGTGTTGTCCTATGTGAAAATATCCTAAGGCCCTTTTCACATCAGCATTTTTGCTGATTTGCGGCAGATCCAGCAGATATACCGCATCTGCTGCGTTAAGAACGACTTGCGGCAAGAATGCGGCAAGCCCCCATCATTCTTCAAGGGACTTGTGGCAGGTGCGGCAAATTCGTTATTTGCCTCGATCCGGCAAATCTGGCAGTTGTGGCAGGTCAAAGAACCGCAGCTAGCAGCGTTTTTTTTTCACGCGCCGCAAGTGCTGGATCTGGCAAACTCCACTTGCCGCACCTGACCACAACCCCCATAGAGAATGAATGGGGTGTGCCGCAAGTGCAGCCATTACGCGGCAGATACGGTAAGTCTGCCGGATCTGCCGCAAATTTCAAAAAAATGCTGATGTGAAAGGGGCTTAACATGAGTAAAATATAGCAGTATTTTAAGCTTATTTTATAATCTGAATATGTTCAAAAGCACTAAATTTGAGAACACCTTCAGATACATGCAAGTTATTGTTGTTAATCTGGCACCTGGTGCTAATTTCCTTAATTATATCGCAACCCCTATTTAACTGCCAGCCTAACTTTACAGTTTGCACTCACTTTGCAAAAATGGTGTGCTGTTCTAAAGTGATTGAAACCCTCTGGCAGCAAGTTGTCCAGATGAAGGCCAAAGGGGTCACCCTATAAACCATAGCCGCAGAAGTGGGTGATTCCAAGTCTGTGATTTCTAGAATATGACATCTTTACAGCATCACAAACTGTTTCAAGTCCCCCATTAAGGCTGGTCGCCCTCGTAAGACAAATGCAAGAGAGGACAGGATAATGCAGAGACACTGCAGCTGGATTAGCTCACCAGTTCATGTCTGATCAGGGTAAGGATCTGTCTCGTCATACAGAGTCATGACATCTAAGAGCATTTGGACTGAAAGCCCACTCCTCAGTGATCAAATATCTCATTAGCAGAAAGAATCAAAAGGAGGGGGATGATCATAGGAGTAGTCCATAGTTCATTTTAATGATAAATGCAAATTTTATTTATTTGGATCTGATTGCAAACATTATGTTCATCGACAAACTGGGGAAAGACTGAACCCAAAGTATGTAAAGACGGCGAAAGGTGGTGGAGGAAGTGTCATAGTTTGGGGAATGTTTTCTGCTACAGGAATTGGAACTCTCATACAGCTACATGGCAGCATGAATGCAAGTGTGTATCAGAACCTTCGTTAACAAAACATGGTTCGGACGAGCAAATGTTGCCATGGATGGAGGAGGCTTGTTATTTAGTTAGAACAGTGTCAGACCATTCCCCTATGTATGTGACACTTCAAAATGAGGAGTCCCTGCCCACCATTAGACCCTTGTGGAAATTGAACCCTTTCTGGCTGCAGCTTATAGATGCGGGGAAAGATATGGAGCAAAAGCTGGAGGAATATTTTGAGATCAATAAAGGGACGGTGGCCATTAACACTGGGAAACCATGAAGGCATTCCTTAGGGGCCTGTGTATTCAAGAGATCTCCTGGGTCAAAGCGACAACTAGGGAGAAGGATCAGCTGCTCTTTAGGGAACTTGAGGAGGCGGAGGCGGCCCTGGTTCTGTGCCCTTCCACACAGGCTCAGAAGAGACTTAAATGAGCTCAGACTAGCGTTACTAAAATGTCCCTGAGGACGGCGGGACGTAGAAAGATGTTCTAAACTATAAAATATTATGAGGAGGGGGAACGAGCTGGTTATCTCCTGGCCTTGGTGGGACAAATTTTTCATACTACGGCTAAAAGCTGAGGATGGTAGGGAGGTGACCACAAATAAGGACACTGACGGTGCTGGCTGACTTCTATGCAAAGTTGTACAGATCAAAAGTTAGTTTGGGGGAGGAGGAGATTGAGGACTTTCTGGATAGAGCTGGGCTCCCACAGTTATCCGCTGAGTCTCAGGTATTGCTGGATGAACCGCTTGACATAGGGGAACTGGAGGCCACCTTAACATCTATGGCTAATGACAAAGCCCCAGGGGTGGATGGATTACCAGGTGAAGTGTATAAGCAGTTCAGGGGACCTGTGTTATCAAACTTGCTGGAGGTGTATAATGCGGGATTGGAGAAGGGGGAGTTGCCGCGGTCAATGCGGGAAGCAATTATAGTATTGCCCAAAAGGGGCAAGGATCCCACTGCACCAGCCTTGTATTGCCCGATTTCCTTAACAGTTAATATACTTCATTTAAGATTGTCTTTATCCACTACCAGAATTATCAGAAAAAGACTATATCCCACATGGACCAAACAAATCGCACCTTATGATACAATTATAATAATATATATATAATATAAATAGGAATACACGATCAAACGTCCCATAGTTTGCAAAAACAAGTGATTTTTAAATACAAGTAAAAACAGGGGGTTACAACCACAGTACAAGCAGCATTATGGCAGGCTGCACCACTGACACACACAAGATATAAGTGAGATTGTATCAATGCACAAGGTTATTTCATGCCACACTATTGAGACCAGTATCTGGCAGAATATCCTGAGAAAGTTACCATGAAGTGCTACAGTGCTCTTTTGCGTCTCTCAGTCAATGGTGCCCCCGACCCATACGGCCGTTTTGGCTCCACCTTCATCATGAAGGTTGAATGTGCCTAGCTGGGTTTAAAACCTTTATATATTGCACATATGTACACCCAATGGGTATAAACTATGTTGTACAAATACTATGTATTATATGTGTGGTTTTTTTTTTTTTTTTTTTTTTTTTTTCCTCTGGCATGAAATAACCTTGTGCATTGATACAATCTCACATATATCTTGTGTGTGTCAGTGGTGCAGCCTGCCATAATGCTGCTTGTACTGTGGTTGTAACCCCCTGTTTTACTTGTCATTAAAAATAACTTGTTTTTGCAAACTATGGGACGTTTGATCGTGTATTCCTATTTATAATACCGATTTCCTTAACAGTAGACATCAAGGTTCTGGCCAAAATGATGGCCAACAGGCTTGGCAGGGTTATTACCTCTATCATACATCGTGACCAAGCAGGTTTCATGCCTAACAAATCCACGGCCACCAATCTCCGCAGATTGTTCCTTAATATGCAGGCCATGGCGGACAATGTTGGACACAGGGCCATTCTCTCACTGGATGCTGCCAAAGCTTTTGACAGTGAGGAGTGGAAATACCTGTGGGCTGCCATGCGACATATGGGCTTTGGGGAGAAATTTATAGGATGGTCTCAAATGCTGTACACTGCCCCTAGAGCTAGGTTGTGAGTCAATGGACAGTTATCCGAGGATTTCCCCCTTTTTCGGGGCACGAGACAGCAGTGACCTTTTTCCCCTCTGTTGTTTGCCATTGCCATCGAGCCGCTGGCAGCAGTCATATGGCGGGATCACGATATCGTGGATTCCAGTATGGGACGCATAAGGAAAAGGTGGTGCTTTACGCGGATGATACGCTTTGTTATTGGGAGATGCGGGCAGCTCTTTGAGAGCAGTTATGAGGGTGCTGGATGCTAACGGTGCTATGTCAGGGATTTTAATAAATTGGGACAAATCAATGTTGCTCCTGCTGGACCGGTTAACGGCTATAGAAATGGATCAATTGATCACTCTTTTGAAAGCTGAAACCCTCCCAAATTTGGTTTAGGTTAAGAAAATAAATTGGCATCAATGCTGAAATATTAATCATTTAATGAACACAGAATCGTCAGATTTTGGCAAGACAAATTTTTGTCGTCTACAGAAAATAATGTGATATTCAAACAAATAATTAGCTTAAAATACAAATATATGTTGCATAACATTGGTGAATGAAGTTGTGGTGCTATTGGAGTCATATTTAATATTTTGTGTGTCTTCCATGAGCTTGAAGGACTGCATCCATGCGGTTCACAATGATTCATACAATTTATTAATGAAGTCATCAGGAATAGCAAAGAATGCAGTCTTACATGCCTCCCAGAGTTCATCTAGACTCTTTGGTTTTGTCTTCCAAGCTTCCTCTTTCATCCTACCTCAAACATGCTCAATGATGTTCATGTCTGGTGACTGGGCTGGCCAGTCCTTGGACACCTTCATCTTTTTTGCCTGGAGGAACTTTGTTGTAGAGATGGATGTATGAGATGGAGCACCATCCTGCGCAGAATTTGACCCCTTTTATGATTTAGAATATAAGAGGTAGCTAATGTCTTTATGTTTTAGGCTATTGATATTGCCTTCCACCTTGCAAATGTTTCGCACACCCCCATAGTGAATGCAAACCCAGACCATGATCTTTCCACCACCAAATTGAACTGTTTTCTGAGTGTATTTTGGATCCATACGGGCTCCAGTAGGTCTCCTGCAGTATTTGCGGTGGCTGTGGTGTAATTCTACTGAATATTCAACAGAGAAATCCACCTTCTGCCACTTTTCCAGCATCCATCTGTTTAGCAGGCTGTGGGACTTTGCAAATGCCACAGGGTTTTTATTTGCCTTTTGTTTAGTGCTGGCTTCTGGGCACTGATTCAACAATGGAGGCCATTTCGAGACAGAATCCTGCAAATTGTTCAGGTGACCAGGCCTGTTGGAGCTCTACTGCAGTGGAAGAGGGGCTTGCTTTGAATTTTCTAACAAAAATCTCCAGTTTCCTCAAATCTTTTTTTAATTCTTTGTACTGAGACATTAAAGGTGCCAGCCACCTCTGCAGTGGATCTGGTCTTCAGCCTGTTGATAATCAAGGCTTTGGTCGCAGGGTGGATTCAGCCAACAATTTTCATGCAGGACAATGCCCCCTGTCACACAACAAAATGGGTAAAACAGTTCCTTGAAACAAAAAATTGAAATAATGAAATGACCAGTCCAGAGTCCTAATCTACACCCAATAGAAAACCTCTGGAAAATCCTTGGTGACAAAGTTATGACCAAGAAACCCACAACAGTCAAAGAACTGTGGAAAAGACTGGTAAAAGAGTGGCCCAAAATCCCACCAGAGCAGTGTGAGAGACTAGTGATGTCTTGTTACTGCAAATGTGCTGAATTCATTCAAAGCGAAGGCCTGTACACTTCCTACTGATTCGTGACTGTTGTAACCTTCACAACATTTAGCTTTAATCTTTCTCTGTGCTACAGTCATTGCTGTTCTCTAATTATGATCTTCATTTATTGTGTAAAATAAAGATTTTAGTTTGATAAACTTTGGTTATTTTGAAAAACACTTCTCTAGTGGCATGGTGTACCCCTTACACAAAAAAACGTGAAATGTTGATCAATGTAGACTACATTCTGTCTGAAAAAATCAAGTGATCATACATTGTTCTCTAATATACATCGCTACTGCATGTATATATATCAACATATGATATATTTATTATATATAGGACTTATCCTTATAGCTTCCTTTTCCATATGACTGCAGACTTTTGAGTCCTTACAGCCTTTGCAACGCACAATATTAGGGTTCTCCAGTAATGACGGCAAGAGCAAGCGGTCATGCAACCACAAATATGAGATTTCCATACATGCAGTCACGTGCCAGCTAGATTTGCAATGCAAGTGAATTGAGTGAGGCTTAGCTCATTTAGTCAGAGTATGGATGGACGCAAATTGCATACTTGAGGTTACATGACTGCCCGCTCTTGTTGACGACAGCAGAGAATCCTGACAGCGAGTGGTGCATGTGCTGTAAAGATTCAGATTTCACAGAGTTACTGCAGACTTTTAGGAGAAGACTGGCCAACCTCCTTAAACATGTCAACTGTGGCAATTAGATGAGTACTGGTTGTCTACAAGCAAGTTGGTCGGTGGTCTGTTAGCGACTTGTTTTCACGGGCAGATAAATGTTTTATGCAAACAGAGCTGTCGGCAGCACATTACCTGTTTACACAGGCATTCCACAGTCAGTAAAGGTGATTTTTTTTTTTTTTTTTTTTTTTTTTTAAGGCTGTCAAAAAATCATTACACCTGATAAACAAGCGTTTTTGATCGTTTGCCAATTACCAACTTGTTAAGACAGGTCGAGAATTTGTTCCCTATTATTGGCCAATCTAAATGGGTATTAGACTGTAGGAAAAATATATGGTGCCTGATGCTAGGTATAGCGACATTACGATGAATAGTCCAAATAACTTTTCCTGAATTCTGTTGGATGATAATGATTTTGCTCCTTTTGGAGTCTGTAAGCCAAACTCCAACTCTGACTGCTCAATTTTCTTGAATCCAACTCCGACTGCACGACTCCACTCCCTCATTTATGGCTCATGTTTAAGTAATAAATGTATTGTGGTACAATGTGAACATCAGGCTTTAATCATTATCATGATACAATAATCAAGATATTTAGATAGAAATTAATATAAAAGTTCATAATAATAATTCATAATAATAATCAGCATGTACTGCATTGAACTGCTGAACCCAATTTAGTATATATTGTAGGAGTCGGAGTCGGTCCTTTTTATTCCAACTCCACCAAAATGGGCACTGACTCCAACTCCATAGCCCTGGTTTCTAGAACTAAAAGGTTTTGGAGAAGCGACAGCTTTTGGTTTTTTTAAATAAACCAACTAAGTTTTCAGTTTTATTGGAAATTACTTATAGAAAAAACTTGCAAAATAATTTTCTTCTAGAAGGATAGAATACTATCTCAATCTTACCCCTTAGTGTAAGTGGCTACCATGAAAAAATAGTAGATTTAGCTTTCACTTTGCTAAAATCTGTAATTGTGTTGTAAAGGTCGGACATGGATTTATTGAATATCTATATTAGACTGCACTAACAAAATATTTTTTCTTTCCCTCTAGGAGGGAGCTAATTTGTATGTTAGGCTTAATAGGAGACATTGAGTACACATTTCATGGAATAAGCAGTAGGACTGTTGAAAGAGTTGTCCCATTGTCATAATTATATCTGCACTGTATTTACCATTTTACTTCACAAATACTAAAACAATCGATAGGGTTTGAGAGGGCATAATTATATTGTACATTTGTGCCTGTAATAGACTCATTTTAGCTAATGAGAAATCTGTTGTATGAAACAATGTTTGGACCAGAGAAAGCACTAGATAGTAAATTATAATGCTGTATGTATCTATGGTGTGCCTTGCAGTTGGGGTGTGGATCATCACGAGCTTGGTGAGTTAATGAAAAGTAAAGTAGATGTATATCTTGTTGTATAAATTTCCCTTCATGTAGAGAGCCAGAATTTCTCATTGGAAACTTGTCAATCTACAATTACTTGGCCATTCTCCAGCCCCATTGGTTAATAACTTATTATTATGTGAAAGTGGAGGAGCACTTGCCTAATGATAATTTAGTGCAGACTCTAAAATCCTGTTCACATTACATTTAGGTTTGTTATCCTTTGTATACATCTGGAAGTTTTCCCAATATTATCCAAAAGTATGCCAAAATATTCATTCATCAGTATGAGAAGCATTGTTTACTACTCTTTCCATTTTTTTTTCCCAATTCTAGTTGGTAGGCATATGCTGTAGAAGAGCTATTTGTGCACCTTGATTGTTGATAGTCTTTTTTTATTGAGACACGATTACAAACTTGTCACAGTGGTCTTGACCATAAAACCACTGCACCAAACATGGCTAAATAAGTAAAAGAAGATTTTATCTACAAAGTGCTGGAATAGCTTTTCTACTAAATTTGTATGTAACGTGCATTCAGTAAGGGTGCTTTCACATTAGCGTTCCCCTCCGCAGCTGTTCTGCGGAGGGGAGCCGCAATGTACTCGCAGCACCGCAGGTCCCTATCTTTAGAATGGGAGCGCATGGTGCTGCGCTTGACTGCGCATGACCGTGCGCACCCATTCACTCCCATATGTGATCTGTGCGCAGGCGGATGCCCGCACACATATCACCCAGTCTCAGCCGCACAAGAAATGCAACATGTTGCATTTCTTGTGCGGCCGAGACTGGGTGATTTGTGCGCGGGCATCCGCCTGCGCACAGATCACATATGGGAGTGAATGGGTGCGCACGGTCATGCGCAGTCAAGCGCAGCACCGTGCGCTCCCATTCTAAAGATAGGGACTTGCGGTGCTGCATTTACATTGCGGCTCCCCTCCGCAGAATGCTGCGGAGGGGAACGCTAATGTGAAAGTAGCCTAAGTGTTCTTTTCCATGCACTCAAAGAATCAAGGCGTTTAGTGCCATTTAATAAGACAAAGTATTTGAAGACACTGGTAACCTGATTTTCCTTTTTATGTTTATTAGGCATATACAGCTATAGATGTAGAATTGCATACTTGTAGCACATATGATCATGTCTCTCTTTTTAAAGGAAATCTGTCCCCAGATTTTCCCATCCCATCTGAGAGCAGCATAATATAGAGATAGAGGCCCTGGTCACAGCGATGTGTCACTTACTGAGCTGCCTGTTGTCATTTTGATAAATGTTCTGTTTTCTCTGCTGCAGATTTAGCAGTTTTTTTGAATGTTGGGCCTCTATAACCCCTCCCACTCCACTGATTATTAGTTTTCTGTGCACACTGTAATCAATGGGGGGGCAGAGTTAGGCTGGTTTCACACTACCATTTCTTGGAATCCAGGGGAATGCAGGTGAAACCTGCATTCCCCTGGATTCACCCGCAATTGCAAAACGTGATGCAACTGGATGCATTATCACAGACCTAGTCTCACAGATCAGTGATAATACTGGTCCGTTAGCATCTTGTTGCATCCAGTTAATTACCTTTTTTTGCTGGATCCAGTTGTGACACGCCCTCTAGTGGGTGTCTCATTTACAACTGAGTCCTGGGCATGCTCAGTTCAAAATCTGGATCTGGTGCCCGGATCCAGCAGTATCCACGTTCCTCTGGAACTGGGTTCCATAGAGCTACATTCAAATTGAACCCATAGTGCCCCAGATCCGGGTATTCACAATCTTGAAATGTACACCAAAGTTGCTGCAAAATGCGATTTTTTTTTTTTTTTTTTTTGTCTCCGTTAAAGTTACTTGGACACCCGGAACACTAGTTCCAGCTGGATTCACACAGATACTGAAAACCAGTAGTGTTAAACCAGCCTTATAATAAATAGGATAGGCTACCTGGCAGCGGAACAAGTAGTTCTCTAATGACAATCTCCAGTTTATTAAACACTGATTTTTATCAAAGCTACACTGAGCAAACCCAGTAAGTGACATGTTGCTGGAATAAGGATCTCTGGCCCTATATTATGCTACTATCTGATTAGGTGGCAAAAACCTGGTGACAGATTATCCTGAACCAACCACATGTCCTAAGTGTAGTGTTAACAATAACATACAACTATTGTTAAACCAGACATTTCTTTATATGTTTCTTTGCAGTGGACAGATTTTAGTGTTTAATGTGCTCGGTTCTACATGTACCATTAAGTTCATTTTAGATCAAGTTTGTTTTTGGAGGGATTCTCTACTTCGTCCTTTCTATTCATGTGAGAAGGTTGCCTTGACAAATAGTTGTGTCACACTTCCGGGGGAAGGCGTCCTAGAGTGGACCCACTGGGCCGTGGTACCGAACTTCCCTGGGTGAGCTGGTCCTAGTTTAGCAAACCTCTATACAGGGATTGTAAATACCACAGCTGCTAGTACCAGGGGGGTGGCTCATAGGGTTAGCCTATACTACGGTAAGGCCAAACAGGGAAGGAGGCACCTGAGCCCGGGTACAGGAGAGCTGGAACGGGTTCTACCAGAGGAAACCACAAGGAAGACCTGACTAACAGTCAGAGAAGCAGAAGCTTGCTAACTCAATAATCGGGCACCTCCCAGCAGTGGAGGTGGCCTGATATACCGGAGGACGGACAGCTATTGGTCAAGGGGAGTGTCAGGTTGAGCCGTACCGGCCCCTAGATTCACAGGGAAGGAGCGCGGCTGCGCCTAGTGCACCACTGATTAGATTCATGACTGTGCTGATGTGTGAGTCCGGTGGTCAGCAGACAGGAAGGGGACCCGGCGATGGCTCCAAGACACAGCACGCCTGGACGCCGGATGCTCGATCGGTAGAGGAGCAGAGGATGCAGACCCAGGAAAGGAGAGCTGGGGAGCAGTGCCAGGGGACCTAACAAGTTGAACATAAAAGCCCCAATTCATCAATATCATGTTTTTCATGGCTCTTAATTAATCAAATGATGCACAAGATTGTGTGTGTCTCCATGTGGGTCTCACAACAAGTCAAAGACTGGAATAAGACATGTGACATAAGGAACTCCATAGCTCATAATGAATTTGATGAAGGAGTGCTGCCACACCTTGTTACATTCTTGCCCCATTGCAACATTTTTGCAGAGCTGTAGTTCAGCTCTTGAGCTCTCTGACCTTTCCCAAATTTATATGTAATTTTGTGTTAAGGGGTTAAATGGTGTCTTCTTAGCACAAAATAACTGTTCAAACAAAGCTCCAGCAGTTAGTGCACCCTTAGCGTGGTCAAGCAATACAATGCATCTTCCAACCTACTTGTTAGCCATCCTTCTCTGCTCTTCTCTTCCTTGACAGGTTTGGCTTTACAGAAGCCAGAGGAGGGCAGAGATAGAAAACAAGTAGGTGGGACGATGAGTATGAATGTAACTGCTCCATCACACCAAGCGTGCTGTGACCACCTGGGCTTGGTTTAAAAGGTGATTTAGTGGGAGAGTCTGTCAGGAGTGTGAGCATTTCACTTACAGTTTTACATGCATGAATCATGACATGCATGTTCTCCCTCCAACAATTTTACATCCAATAATATTTATATTGAAAAGTGTCAGGATAACTCTAATTCTTTTCATACTTATAATTATTTATTTTTTATTATGGCCAGTTCTAGGTATGAGAGATGTGTACATTGTTCATATTGTTACTTACTCATCCTCTTAATAAATGTTAATTCATCGGCTTTTATTTATTTTTTTATCCACAACCTATTTTAAGCAGTATGTAAAGAAAAAACAACAACAGCTTGTAGTGCGCCTGTACACATGGGGCTGTTAACGGGCGGTTCTTTTGCGTTTAAACTCACCTGGTCTGGTTGTAAACCACAGCCCGTAGATAAGCTTATTAATATGAAGCAGCGGAATCCTCCGGTTCCGTCCTCGTGCTTCCTACGAGGTCTTCTCCGGGGAAACACTAGTGCCGGGCGGCGTCACGTGTCTAGTAAAGGGGCCGATCCAGCTGACGTCTTCTCAGGTCCTCTCCCTCCTCTGCAGCTCACTCCACCACTCTCCCCATAGGGAGTCAGAATGATACAAAAAGATGGAAGCGTGATGTATGTTTGGGCGCTGAGGTAAGGAAGATCTCTGATGCTGGCTTCTTTTCCGGACTTTATTAAAATAATTGCAGTTATAATTATTCAAGCTTAAGGCTCTCAAAACCCACGATGCATTTCGACGTGCATACACGTCTTTCTCAAGTGAAACACTTGAGAAAGACGTGTATGCACGTCGAAATGCATCGTGGGTTTTGAGAGCCTTAAGCTTGAATAATTATAACTGCAATTATTTTAATAAAGTCCGGAAAAGAAGCCAGCATCAGAGATCTTCCTTACCTCAGCGCCCAAACATACATCACGCTTCCATCTTTTTGTATTTTAAGCAGTATGGGAATGTTAATGAAGGCCCTGCACGTGACAGCACACTTCATACCAATCAGAGTTAGCTCGCACCTGTACTCTCATGTTATGAAATTGGTATAGTTTGTTAGAGAATATGAAAATAAGCAAGATTACTACTGACATGATTTTCTTATCTACTGTAATAAGTTAGTTTTTATCTTACATAGTGTACAGCTTATTGTCAAGGAGCCTGTCTGAGTATGCATAGTAGTTACATTCCAGGTTGAGGAGTTAACTTCTGAGATCCCAGTCAGCTCTCCCCACCCCATTGATTTCTATACAGCAGTTAGCTGCGCTTACTTCCTGTTCACTTGCAGTTCCTGACCTGGCTGCTGTTATCCACACTACAAAATCACCAGCCTCTAGAAGCTACATTTTCTAGAGCAGTTCCACTAATCACTACTTCAAAGACATTATTATCTCTATATGTATATATACCAAAAATAAAAAACCAGGCAGCACTTCAAAATCAAGTGAAACCAAGGTGGATAGTTAGTGATCCATGGCAATGTTTCAGCAGATTGCTCTGCCTTTCTCAAGCAATGTGCTCACACAGAATGTACAGTATATCTGCTTATGCACATTATTCCAACAGGACGTTGATATCACCAACCATTCCCATTTTATTTAGGTGTATCCATATAAATGGCCCACCCTGTACACTTAAATAGTGGCACAAGTGTTTAACACTCAATCAATTAGACACATTTTACAGCGTACAGTAATATAGATATAATAATATATCCTTCATTTACATCATATAATGTGCATACAATGAATCATATGCATAAGCCAATATACAGGGTGGGCCATTTATATGGATACACCTAAATAAAATGTGAATGGTTGGTGATATCAATATAATAGAAAAAAGCCTGGCAACTAACTCTCTTCAGGGGGTAATTAATGCCCGTGTGGTTGTTAGGCAAGTAAGTCCAGACGAGTGGTGCAGGCTTGAATCACAGTATATAGCAACAAAAAGGAGAAAAAAACGCACTCACCAGTCATCGATGCGTGTCAGGAAGTTTTATTCCAGATTACGGGTACATAATGCAGGGATGGAAGGGGTGCCAAAACACACATCTGCATCCTCCCTCCCTGCTAAAATACCCACAGGTGTGTGGGGACATTAATAAATGGTTCCTGAAGCCATGCTGCTGCAGCAGATAACTGCTAACAACCGTACTTTTGCAACAGGGCTCCCCGAGTAGTTTTGCACAACGGTATAAGTCCACAGTCCAGTATAATAGAAAAAAGACGGGCAACTAACTCTCTTCAGGGGGTAATTAATGTTACCAGGACCAGCCGAAGTGTCTCCAGCGCGAAACGGTGTGCCGTCGTCCTTCACTGCACCCCTTCCCTCCCTGCATTATGTACCCGTAATCTGGAATAAAACTTCCTGACATGCATCGATGACTGGTGAGTGCGTTTTTTTTTCTCCTTTTGGTTGGTGATATCAACTTCCTGTTTGTGGCACATTAGTATATGGGAGGAGGAAAACTTTTACAGATGGGCGGTGACCATGGCGGCCATTTTGAATTCGACCATTTTGGATCCAACTTTATTTTTTTCAATGGGAAGAGGGTCATCTGACACATCAAACAAATTGAGAATTTCATAAGAAAAACAATGGTGTGCTTGGTTTTAATGTAACTTTGACTGTGACTGTGCTTGTCTGATTCGGATTGATAATCGTATTGTTCTGAAAATTAGATTCTAATACCCAATGTCACTTGGCAGCTTTTCCACAGAGAATAGTGTAAGCCGAGTATCTGTTTCCTCTGTGAAAAAGCTGCTAACTAATGGTGCATACTCATGATCAAGAAACACAGCGTTTAGGACGCAGTGTATTGCCGCTGTGTCCAAAACGCTGCATTGTACAGTACAAGCATAGTGGATGGGATTTGAAGAAATCCCATGCCCACTTGTTTCTCCCGACCGTAGCGTGTTTCAGCTGCGGTGCGGGTTTCCGGACTTCTGCATCTCCTGAGCATGATAATTTAATGCTGCAGAGTCGAAAGAGATCACCATCGGGTGCACGCATGGAGAAGTGCCCTAGACCACCACAAATTGTAGGCACAGGGTGGCTGCATTCTCCCTGTGTTTACCCATGGCTTTCTGCTGGCCCAGAGGCCATGCGTCCAACATGCAGTTCTCTGGATCATGAGAACATACCTTAGACATCAACTGGCAGCTTATGTCAGCGAAAACAAGCAATCAGCAGTTGCAAATCGGTCATGTCCGACATCTCTCCTGACCGTCAGTCAGATGACGTCCCGTACATTTTTGACCGTGGTCTGAACCCTGCAATGTCAGCATGTTCAGGGGACATTAACCCAGTAGGTCATTAGTCGCCTACCTGTCATTGATACAGGCTCGCAGCAGAGCCACATTTTCCAGCAGATGTTAACTGTGATAACCTGCCATCATTTGCTCTAATGGTGGGTTTACACACACCAATTTCTGTGTCCAATATCTGAACAATCTCTGGTTGCAGTGAAATCATGGACACATAGTTCCATTTTGTGGCTGTGTACAAAATGGAGCAATGTGTCCATGATTTCACTGCAACCAGAGATCTGTTCGATATTGGACACAGAAATTGGTGTGTGTAAACCACCATAACAGGTGCGATTAGTAAACGACTTAACTGGAAATTAAATCTAAACGTAAGGATTGCGTTTTGAACACTTCAGAAGCAAATGCAATTACAGGTGGTCAAAATATGATATATACCCCAAAATGCCATGAATAAAAACATATCAACGCAGTGCACAGCAAACCCTCGCACAGCACCATGTCTCAAAAATGTAAAACGTACAGCTCTTGGGAAGTTTGTGAGCAAGTAAAAAAACATGTTTTTGTAAATTCTGGATTTTTATGTTACCACTTACGTAATAACGAAACTCTGCATGTTTGATACTTGTGTAATTGTACTGAGCTAGAGAATCGTATTGCCAGGTCTTTTTTTTTTTAAACTGTAAAATCAACATTGTAAAAAAAAACCCACAAAATTTACAGAATTGCACTCGTTTTTGCTTTTTTGCTATATTTAAATTTTTTTTCCCCTGCTTTCCGGTACATCATATAATAAAATAATAAAATGGATTGTGTAATTTAAAATTACAACTTGTCGCGCAAAAAATAAAAAGAGGTTTTAAATGGCTCTATTGATGGAAGAATACAAATGTTATGGCTCTTGGATTAAGGTGAGGTTAACACGAAAGTTTAGAAATGAAAAACTACCGGGTCTTTAAAGGGTTCTAATTTTATTTATGAAGAGCCAACATATTCGACTAGTCTAATGCATGGGGCCTAATGAAGCTGAATTCTATGGTAAGTGATTTACCATTTTTAAGATGTATTCTGAGAGTTTCTTCAGTCACACCTAGGGAAAATTCTGATGTGTATTTGCTGTGGATTACCGGATTAGGGCCTTTCACACTAACGTTTCAGTCCGGATCTGGACAGAAAACCGCATCATTTCATATCTTTGTTAGCAATTTAAAACATTTTGGGCTTGATTCATTCATACTGGTGTTTTACGCCATTCTTATTGAAGGCACCGCTGGAGTGAGATGTGCCTAATTCTTTAAGAGGTGAACTGCCTTTAATGAGTTAGGTGCATCTTATTACTGTCGTGTGCCTCAACCTGAATTTCCCATATGGGCCTCGCCACTCTGGCAGACTTGCCCAAAGGCTGGTGTAAAAATGCCAAAAGCCATTTCAAGATGTTATATTCCACAAAACTGGCAAAACCACCATCATTAAATATGGTAGGAATTTATGAGGATATATATTTTCTTTGAAATACTTAGAATTTGTTATCATCCGATATGGTTAGTCTCCTGGGAAGAAGAGGACTTCCGACTTTCAAACATGTTGACTATTAGATTAAGCAAAGTTATTTATATTCACCAGAAGATGACAGAAATAGTGGTGCTTCATGTTGACTAAAGATTAAAACAATTCTTTGGGATGAGACAAACCGCACATCCCAAAACACAGTATAATTTTAGAAATTGTTCCACAGTCTGTGATGCCAAACTTGCTAAGTCATTCCTGAGTTAAGATTAGATAATGGTGGATGTGCAGTGTTTTATAGAATATAGGAAGTTCACAGCAGTTTGTTCTTATGTCAGGGGTTTTTACTTAATAAAAGAACAACAAATCCCCAAAAAATCTAAAAAAAAAATTCCATACTTTTTGATGCCTGGTCACAATACAAATTTAAACTTATAGTAAATTCTACCGCACTTCCATAATAAACAGTGATACAACCACAGCGCACCGCCTATACATAAGGAATGTAGTCACTGTAAAAGAATATTTATACTCTGGCAATCAATATTAAAGAACAATGTATGATCACTTGATTTTTTTCAATCACAATGTAATTTACATTTATCAATTTTTGAAGGTTTATGTGTAAGGGGTACACCATGCCACTAGAACAGTGTTTTCCAAAATAATCAGTTTTATCAACTTAAAAGCTTTATTTTACACAAAATGGGATAATCATACTTGGAGAACAGCAATGACTAGCACATAAAAAGATTACAACAGTCACCAATCAGTAGAAAGTGTACAGGCCTTTGCTTTGTACAGACCTTTGCTTTGAATGACTTCAGCACATCTGCAGCCACAAGACATCACTAGTCTCTCACACTGCTCTGGTGTGATTTTGGTCCACTCTTCTTCCAGTCGCTTCCACAGCTCTGTGACTATTGTGGGTTTCTTGCTCATTACTTAGTTACCAAATATTTTCCAGAGGTTTTTTATTGGGTTTAGATGAGTACTCTAGACATCAATTTCATTATTTTAATGTTTTCTCTTTCAAAGAACTGCTTTACCCATTTTGCTTTATGACAGGGGTATTGTCCTGCATGAAAATTGCTTGTTGATTGAGTGCTGAATGCAAGTAAAGAACCACATTTTGTGGAAGAAGGTTCTGATACACGCTTGCATTCACTCTGCCATGTAGCTGTATGAGCGTTCCAACCCCTGCAACAGAAAACATTCCCCAAACCTTCACACTTTCTCCACCACCTTTCACTGACTTCATTACACACCTTGGACTTTACGGTTTGAAACGCGTACAATAAGTCACCATATTCTACAACGATTGCTTTCAGTTGGATTATTTGGCAGCAGCATGGATTTGATACCATTTTTCCTGATATCCTGCATAATTGACTTGCCTTGGTACATGTGGTTCCTGCAGCAGCTGCCTCTAACGCTTTCATCTGGTTGTGGGTCAGAACCATAAAAGGTGAGTACTGCTAATCCTTCCTCTCCCTGGGTAAGACCCGATTGTGCTTTTCTCTTCCAGTTTATTACACTTTGGGTTCAGTCTTTCCCCAGTTTGTCGATGAACATAATATTTCCCATCAGACTGAAATAAATTAAACTTCCTTTCTTCACTAAAATTAAAAGAGAGAGGGGAGGGGGACAAGAGGCGCAATAGTGCCCTTATCACTAGACACTAAGTTTCAGCGGTGAAAAACATAATTCACTCACCTACTCCAGTTGTGTGACCCACAACTGGCTTGTGCACATGTAGGATAGTATCCTGATGTCTGCCGCTGGACCTCCACCGACTCCACACACGTGGGGTTAAACCAGGAATTTCAGGGAAGAAAGGTGTACTGCGGTCCGCGCTGCCAGAAACATCAAGGAAGACCCAAGACGAAGTTTTGATCCAAGCCTTCTTTATTCTCCTCCTACGCGTTTCAGTGCCCACCTGATGAAGGTGCCAGGTGGGCACTGAAACGCGTAGGAGGAGAATAAAGAAGGCTTGGATCAAAACTTCGTCTTGGGTCTTCCTTGATGTTTCTGGCAGCGCGGACCGCAGTACACCTTTTTTCCCTGACATTCCTTTCTTCACTAAAAGGAACTGTGGACCACTTCTCCAATGTCCACACAACATGCTCCTCACCAAAGGAGAGTCTAGCCTATTGATTCTTTCTGCTAACGAAAAGTTTGGTCACTGCAGAGTGGGATTTCAGTCCAAATGCTCTTAAACGTTGTGACACTGTTTGATGAGACAGATCCTTACTCTGTTCAGTGCCGAACTGGTGAGCTATGTCAGCTGCAGTGTTGAAACGATTACCCATGGAGATTCTCTGCATTATCCTGTCCTCTCTTGGATTTGTCTTTTGAGGGCAACCAGCCTTCTTTGGGGACTTGAAAGAGTTTGTGGTGTTGTAAAGATTAAATATTCTAGAAATCACAAACTTGGAACGACCAACGTCTGTTACTATGGCTGATAGGGTGAGCCTTTGCCCTTCATCTGGACAATCTGCTGCTGAAGTATTTCAGTCACTTTGGAACGACACACCATTTTTGCAAAGTCGGTACAAACTGGACAGTTCTGCTGCCAGTTAAATAGGGTTTGTCAGATAATTAAGGAAAACAGCATCAGCTGCCAGATTAACACCAATACATTGCAGGTATCTGTAAGTGCACTCTAATTTTGATCAGTGTGTTGTGTTTTTTTTTTTATCTCATTTACATCTTTATTCTATGCTTTAGAATATATTCAATTTACAAACTAAACTTAAAATACTGCTATTTTGCTCATAAGATATAGGACAACACAATAACCTTAACATTAAGGAAATTGTGTGTTCTCTAATTTGATCGCTAGTACAGTTTGGTACACACAGACAATCTCTGAGACGACACTTAATTAATAAAAAGAGACTGTCTATACTTGTCTGTGAGAGCTGATGGTGTGGCAAAGTAATTCCGCTTTCATCAATGTAAGGAGTAGTAGTGCAATTATAACATTGTACTTGGAGGTGGTAAAAGCCTAGGTAGTATGCAGTGACAAGGTCCAAAAATTGGAAAAGATAAGGGCTGGTACATAAATCCAGCAAGATAGCTAAAAACAAGTAGATGACAACTACATGATACTTGAAATTAAAGTGCAGTGTGCATACACTTGCACCAGCCTTCTTTACAGGCAATATTTCTAGGAGGATTTCGGCTACGGAACTCCAACCCTGCAACTAAGGGATCTTGCCTGCTAGGCAGAGACCAGTTATGATACTGCTGTGTTTGCTCATTTACCTTCCAAGCACATTTTCTTATCCCTCAGTTAGGTTGGAGGGAAGCTTCCTTTGCTTCAATTTATTATTGTTCTATTTTCTGGCTTGTGCACATGCCTTAAGCTTCCTCGCCTTGGTTTACCGTCTACCTCTGCACACTTTCTTTCGTTTAGTTTTGCATACTACCCCTCCCTTCCCCCCTGGTTCCTCAGGAGGAGCAAGAAACAGCTTGATGGCCTTACAGGAAGTCAGGTCCGAGTTGTGGTTTTTAGTTGTGGGTGTGACTGTAGGGTGTGGGTGCAACTGTTGTGTTATCTATTTTATTTTCACCTTTCTCAGTGTTTAAGTTAGTTATACGCATAAGGTAACCACTTATTTTTCTGTCCCCATTGAAAACAAATGTAAGAGTCACATAAAATGGCTTGTTTGGCTGAGTATGGCACAACTTTAGGATGGATAAGAGATTTCAATAATTTTTCTACTTTGCTGTTGTGACCTTAAACTACTGTTTTACTTCCATTGTCATGTACAAAAACACAGTACTATAAAAAAATGACCAAAATGCTCCATATGGATATGGTCTAAAAGCCCTCATATGCAGTTTAGTCAACAATCCAGTGTGTATGCTGGCACCGGCCAACTGATGGTCAGGAGACATGTTGATTGCACATGTCCAATTTTGGAATTCCACTGAAGTTTATCCTCTCTATGATAAACCACCAACATATCAACTAGTGATTTTCTTAGAGAGTACAAAAGCACTCCTCTGTATGGCAGTTTTGGCTGAGATGGCTTTCGGTCAATGCATCGTTTGGCTGACAGCCATCTTATATGTGTGGCTACCGTAAGGCTTTTGTTAAATAATTCTACTTACTTTCCACATTGAAAAAAAAGTAAAGCAAAACATTACACCCTGTTTTATCACATCTAGTGTTTTGTTTTGTTTTTGCACTGATTGGCCATATACACTACAATTGTTTGCTGATTATTCACTTATTCTACTATGTAAGGTGGAGGGATGCCCCAGCAGCGGTTGAATTGCTGCAACAATCTATGGTATGGTGGGTTTCAACTACAAGACGTAAATGCAGTCCTAGAGTTATACACAAGGTTGTTTATTAGGAACATAGAATAGGTCATATTGGTAGAGTGGGATCTGATAATTGTTTCTGAATATATTTTACCCCTCACATATGTCATAATTTATAGTTGCCTTCAAGAAACGTTTTGCTAGTAACTTGTTTTTAATTCACTTCTTTGTCCTTTGCTAAATTGATTATTTTTCCTAATGTTATTACATCATGTGTAGAGTACTTTTGGTAACACTGTTGTTTTTTTTCCTCTGTAGCGGACCCTGCAAGTCTCAGTTTTATTATTTCCCCCTGGTCTCTGCTGCTGCTGCCCTCCGGAAGCATAACTTTCACAGATGAAAATGTTTCCAATCAGGACTTGCGCGCCTTCACAGCACCTGAGGTGCTACAGACCAAGTCACTGTCATCTCTTGCAGACATAGAAAAGGTAACTTGCTAGACACATTGATATTGTTGACTTTCAAACAAAGACCCCCTTTAGAAAAGAATTCAGAAATGCATTCCAGACATTGCCCGGAGGACATGTAAAAATGAAGTTATGCTCTGTTCTTTGGGAAGTTAAGTTCCTTGACTTTTGCTACTTTGGTATAATTTCATGTGTATTATAGTCATTTTCTCATAGTTGGGTCAGCAAATTCTTTAATTTTTGCATTACTTGCTACGTTATTTAATGGCAGCTAGTATTGTCCGTCCCCCACAATGAACAAAATGTTCTATTTTTCATAGATTGTATATTTCCCATATATACAATGGTTATTGTTAATCTTGGCATGTGCCCGGTGCAGCAATTTAGGGCACAGTTCAGTAAGTAGAAAGGCTTGTAGTCTGCCTAGCTGACCAGAATATAGACACTGTTCTAAAAGGAATTTGTTAATGATTGGCTTTTAGAAGACTTAATAGATCATCACAGTATGAGTAACCTACTTCTACAACTCTGTAATGACAGAATCATGTTAAGCATAAAGGGAATCTGTCACCACATTTGACCTTTCTAATCTATTAATATGAAGCATACATGTTATAGACTGATGAAAATAATCATGCCTGTCTGACTCTTTATCAGATGCCTTTTTGTGGAGAAATCATCAGACCCCTTTACATTTTTCACTCTGTTTCATTGCAGCCATTTGGTAAATTCAAAAAAGTTCATTTTGTTCTCATTAATGTACACTCTGCACCCCATCTTGACTGAAAAAACAGAAATGTAGATATTTGTGCAAATTTATTATACAATAAAAACTGAAATATCACATGGTCATAAGTATTCAGACCCTTTACTCAGTATTGAGTAGAAGCACCCTTTTGAGCTAATACAGCCATGAGTCTTCTTGGAGTTGATGCAACAAGTTTTGTCACACCTGGATTTGGGGATCCTCTTTGATTCTTCCTTGCAGATCCTCTCCAGTTCCGTCAGGTTGGATGGTAAACGTTGGTGGAGCCATTTTCAGGTCTCTACAGAGATGCTCAATTGGGTTTAGGTCAGGGCTCTGGCTGGGCCAGTCAAGAATGGTCAGAGTTGTTTTGAAGCCACTCCACTGTTGTTTTAGCTGTGTACTTAGGGTCATTGTCTTGTTGGAAAGTGAACCTTCGGCCAAGTCTGAGGTCCAGAGCACTCTGGAAGAGGTTTTCATCCATCATCCAGAATATCTCTGTACTTGGCCGCATTAATGTTTCCTTGAATTGCAACCAGTCGTCCTGTCCCTGCAGCTGAAAAACACCCCCATAGTATAATGCTGCCACCACCATGTTTCACTGTTGGGATTGTATTGGGCATGTGATGAGCAATGCCTGGTTTTCTCCACATATACCGCTTAGAATTATCACCAAAAAGTTCCATCTTCATCTCATTAGACCAGGAAATCTTATTTCTCATAGTCTAGGAGTCCTTCATGTGTTTTTTTGCAAACTCTATGCAGGCTTTCATATGTCTTGGACTGAGGAGAGGCTTCCGTCAGACCACTCTGCCATAAAGGCCCAACTGGTGAGGGGCTGTAGTGATAGTTGACTGTGTGAAACTTTCTCCCATCTCCCTACTGCATCTCTGGAGCTCAGCTGCAGTGATCTTGGGGTTCTTCTTCACCTCTCTCACCAAGGCTCTTTTACCACGATTGCTCAGTTTGGCTGGACGGCCAGGTCTAGGAAGACTTCTGGGGGTCCCAAACTCTTGCCATTTGAGGATTATGGAGGCCTCTGTGCTCTTAGGAACCTTGAGTATTGCAGAAATTCTTTTGTAACCTTGGCCAGATCTGTGCCTTGCCACAATTCTGTCTCTAAGCTCCTTGGACAGTTCCTTTAACCTCATGATTCTCATTTAGTCTGACATGCACTGTGAGCTGTGAGATCTTATGTAGACAGGTGTGTGCATTTCCAAATAGAGTCCTAATGCTTAGGGAAAAAAGGTGTGCTGTAGTCCGCGCTGCCAGGATCACTCACTCCAATAAATACGAGTAGAAAATCTTCATCAAAACCTCCTTTATTCTCCTACGCGTTTCAGTGCCCTCCTGGCACCTTCATCAGGAGATCCCTGATGAAGGTGCCAGGAGGGCACTGAAACGCGTAGGAGAATAAAGGAGGTTTTGATGAAGATTTTCTACTCGTATTTATTGGAGTGAGTGATCCTGGCAGCGCGGACTACAGCACACCTTTTTTCCCTAAGCATTGTTACAACCTACACGTGAGTGTGGCCGGTGGGAGTCCAGCAGCAGCCATCAGGACATTACCAATAAGCCTTCAAACCAGTTGTGGGTCTCACAACTGGACCAGGTGAGCAGATTTAATTACTCACCATTACACCCATCAGTGTCTAGTGATAAGGGCACTATTGCGCCTCTTGTCTCCCCCCCCCCCCCTCTTTTTTCTTTTTTCTTGTTCAAATAGAGTCCTAGGAGTTTAATTAAACACGACTGGACTCCAATGAAGGAGTAGAACCATCTCAAGGAGGATCACAAGTAAATGGACAGCATGTGACTTAAATATAAGTGCCTCAGCAAAGGGTCTGAATACTTATGACCATGTGATATTTCATATTTACTTTTTTTGATACATTTTCACAAATATCTACATTTCTGTTTTTTTTCAGTGACGATGCAGAGTGCAGAGTGGTGCAGAGTGAACATTAATGAGAAAAGAAATTTTTTTTTTGAATTTACCAAATGGCTGCAATGAAACAGAGTGGAAAATTTAAAGGGGTCTGAATAGTTTCTGTACCTACTGTATATAAATGAGCTGCTCCAGGCTATGGGGCAGATATTGCCTGGAAGATGACTCTGCCTCCGAAGCTTATTCTAAATAGAATAAGTAACTGACACAGAACAGGAGAAATTAAATTTGACTTCTTGCAATCACATTTTTTTGCAGCTCACTAAGCTCCGCTTTATTGCAACAATATTACAGCCCTGCCTGCCTGTGAGATGGAAGCTGAAGCTGGTAGGAACGTGCAGATGTGTCAGTTATAATCTCACAGAACTATATAGTGAGACCAGCAGAACAGAGAGTGGCCATCAAATATCACAGTTGTAACTCCCATTTTATTTATTATAAGCTCTTGAAGGCAGAGTTATCTTCCAGGCAGCATCCACTCCATAGCGGACAGTACTGTCAGGCTTGAGCAGGGCTGTGAATCGGTAAGCCAAACCTCCGACACAGACTCCTCAATTTCCCTGAATCCAACTCCACAACTCCGACTCCATCATACATGACTCATGTTTAAGTGATAATTTTATTGTAATACAATGTGAACATCAGGCTTTAATCATTAGTATGATACAATAATCAAGATATTTAGATAGAACATAAAAATTCATCCCACAATGCCTGTCCGCCATCTCATCCTTCTTTGCTCGCTTCCTCAAATTGAACATGGACAAAACCAAATTCATTGTCTTCCCCCAAGTTGCTCTCCTCATCTACCTGACCTATCCATCACTGTCAACGACTGCTCACTCTCCCCAGTCCTCCACTCCAAGTGCCTTGGGTAATCCTGGACTCTTCCCTCTCAGATATTTGCCTACCCTGGGAACCTTCAAAAGAAACCTGAAGACCCACCTCTTCCGACAAGCCTACAACCTACAATGAGACCCCGTCCATCTCACCATCTCACGCTCGACACTTCCCCCCTCCTACTGTATCCACAACCGTCCCTCTAAGGGTATGTGCACACTGGTAGTTTTACTGCAGGTTTAGTAGCGGAAACCGCCGGTCGGTTTCCATGAGTTTTATGTAAATGTATGTTAATCCAAAAGCGGCTTTTGGATTAACATTAAAACCTATGGAAACCGACAGCTGCTGTGCACACACCGGCGGTTTCCACATGATCATCTGTTGCTAAACCGCTGGGTTCCCAGCGGGTTAGCAACGAATGAGCATGTTCTATAAACCGGCCGGTTATGCAGCGGCTGCAAGCAGAATCATGTACTGCTTCCAGCCGCCGCAACACCGCCGGCGCTAACCCGCTGTGCACCCGCCCGTAGACCGCCGTACACCCGCGGCACATACCCGCCAGGATGCCGGTGGATGGCTCCAGAGCTCCGCCCAGCCGCCGACGACAAAACCCGCCCACCAGTGTGCACATACCCTTAGACTGTTGAGCCCTCGTGGACAGGGTCCTCTCCCTCCTGTACCTGTACGATTTGATTATCCATACATGTTTTACTTGTCCTCGTCTGCCCTTTCCATAAGTAAAGCGCCATGGAAACTAATGGCGCTATATAAATAAATAAATAAATAATTATGTCATAATAATAACTTTCAGCACATACTAGGTTGAACTACTATACCCAATTATATGTTTTAGAAGTCTGTCCATTTTATACTGACTCCCAACTCCACCAAAATGGATCAGACTTTGACTCCACAGCCCTGGGCTTGAGTATTTGGTGAAAGGGGAGGTTTATATATGGTTTGAAGAGCTCTTGGGGGCTCATTGAAAGCAGAAAGTAAAGGAGTTACCATGTACATTTGCTAGTTAGATTTAAGCGTTCGCCATATTAGCTAGCATGATCAGGGAAAAAGCTTGCGAAAATTGTTTGGTGCTTTTTTGCTACATAGACACAATTTGCAAAGCTCATAAGGTGTGTGGGGGTGACAAACAGTTTCGTCAACAGAATGCAGTTAGATCCAACATCCGTTGGGATCATAAACATATTGCCTTATATTTAATAACTGCCCTCTGTAGGCCAGGTCAAGGGTCCAGGCCTTTCCAGGAAAGGCCCGGGATTCAGGGCAGTCCGGATACTCGCTGGCTGTGTAGAAGAGACTGTGCTTCCTATTCAATGAAGGGACTTGTAAATTCAGGCATGTACAAATTCAAGCATACCTTCTGGAGGGAGGCACAGTGAGTCAGAATGTTTTCGGGGAGCGATACCGGTCAAAAAGAGCGACACTGGTCCGGCTGTCACAGATAGCCCACTTTATAAATGGATATCCTGATAGGGCAGCAGCTTTTTTTAGAAAATGGTTTCAGGGAGGGCTTTTGGACTCTGTTGATAAAGTAGTTAAGTGTTCGAAAAAGAATCTAAAATCGGCATTGCAGTTTCCAGGGGTGGTTGCAGAAAATTTGGAGAAGGAAGTGGCATTGGTTCATATGGCTGGACTTTTTTCAGTGCCACCCCTTGAAAATCTTAAGCTGTCATATTTAGGGGCTGTCCAGAAGAAGGAGGACAATACATTTCAGTTATAATCCACTGCTCATCTTTTACAAGGGGTACTTCAGTGAACGATGGCATAGATACAGAGTTGTGTTTGGTTGTTTATGTGTCACCTGATTGCAGCAATTGAATGGGTGTAGTTATGTGGTAAAGGGGCATTGTTAGCAAAAACCGATATTGAAGTGCTGCAAAGAAATACATGCTGTGACGCTTTAGTCAGTAGAGCAGATGACTAGTCCAACGATTGTGATGTGATCTTCGGACCAGTAATATGGTAGTCTGACTGCATCCAGTCACTTGCGCTCGCACAGAGGGGTGGCGAGGAGTATGGGAGGGGGAAGGGGTGAATATTAATTTTGCATTAACATAGGTTTGACTCGCAGGTGTGCGACTATACACTTCCTGTTGCTTACAGAAACACAATAGGGCAACTTACAGCAATTAAAGTTGCATCTCCTAAAAGGTCTGTCCAAGCCCTATTTCAGGATACTAGGGAAATATATGCAATCCCCTGAAAATAAGCCCTACCGCATCTTTCTGAGCCTAAAATAATATAATACCCTCTTATTTTTGGTGAAATACTGTACGTTGTTATGCATAGCTGAATAACTTGGCCTTGTTTCCATATGTAATTTTTGGTTACAATTCTTACATGAAGACCACTTCTAGCCAGCCTTACTTGAGCAGTAGACAGGTGTAACTAGGTCTCACTTGGTTCTCAGATGATGACACGTTTTCTTATTTTTGAAGGGCTGTAAGCATGATGTGCCTTTCATCTTCTGTTCCTAGTTTCCTTGGTCGATGTCTCTGTCTGTAACCCTAACAATTACAATGAGAGCGAAAAAGCTATATTTATTTTAATCTATACTATTTTATATGGGAGTGTTTTAGATTAAAATGGACTTAAAAGCGTTCTGCAACTCTGAAGTTCAGACAAGTATACTGTCCTCAGTGTTGAAATTGCAACACCAAGGAGAAAAATTGTGTAATTCAGAAAATCTCAGAATTGATAGACATGGTAATAATATGGAAAAGATGGAAAAATGGAAACAAATTTGTCAAAACCTTTTGATTTATTCAAGTAAATTCAAGAAGTAAAGTTCAGCTCACCATGCCATCATAGGAAACAGGTGTTGGTGTCCGGTCCACATAAAGTCCAAGGTAAAAGGATATCCAGTACTACGTCTCCATATGTTTAACATTCCATTTTATTGCAGATTCATTAGAACCAACAACATGTTGGACATCACGTATTAACGTGTTAAGACCAATTCTGATCTTAGTCATGATATTCTTCATATGATTAAGATCAAAATTGGTGGAAACGTGAAAATTTGTGATGTCCAACATGTTGGTTTTAATAAATGCAATAAAATGGAATTTTAAACGCAAGGACTCTCGATTTATTCAGTATACAATGTGAGAACCATGTGCAGAAATACCCGCATCCACTTGCCTTGGCGTGCTATCAATGAGATTATTAATAGTTATCTGAGGAAAGTTCTGTATTGCTGAATGCACACGGGGATGACAATAATCAACATCCCCTGCTGACAGCTCCTTTGAGAATTGCCAACCAATTATGTCCTGGATGTGAAAAAGACCATGGCAGCATGTTTAGGCTATGCACCCTGCAGTAGCATGATGTAGTGTGGACAAACAGCTCCTGGGTCACTTTGGAGAAATGTCTCTTGACGCTCGTTCCATGACAAAATCAATGTATCACTGATTGGAAAAACAGTATCTCTATACAATATGTTGTAGAGTAAAGTACAATGTTGGCTTTCATTAGCTATAATATGTTTTCACATGTGTGGGCTGCAGGGATGAGTCTTTACTGCCCCCATTTCCTGCCTGCCCTCGTCTGCTCTATGTTATCTATTTCAGGTAAAGTGGGCGAGAGAGATCTTGCTTCACTTGAGTGCACAAGGCTTTTTCTTTCATGTTGCTAAAAGTAATAGTTATTAACTTGGCTGAGTCACGGTTGGTTTATGTCCAAGTATCTCATTCTTCTCTCCTGTCTTTTTTTAAATTCTAATGTTATCCGATAGTAGCATAAGGCTACGTTCACACACTGCGCATTTTTTGAGCGCTTTTTTACGAGTGCTTTTCAAAGATGTGCAGGTGTGTATTGTCTGACAGCAAAGTGAATGTAAAATTCATTTTGACGTTCAGACAGCGCGTATTTTCGCGCCGCGCCTTTCTGGGAGAAAGTGTCGGCGTAAAAAGAATTGACTTGTCAATTCTTTACGCAGCAGTGCCGGCGTTTTCTCCCATAAGTGCGGCGCTGCTGCATCTGACGTCACAGAGGGGAGGAAGAATCCTGCTTCCTCCTCCCCTGTGTGACAGCTGTGCCCGCCCCATCAGATTTTGCAGTGTATTAATATATACTGCGAAGTCTAAATTAAATAAAGCCAAATGTATGAAAAATAACAAAGAATCAAATTCTTACCTCTCCGATGCCTTTTTCCCGGTGTCCGGTGGAGATGACAGCGAGCGGCCAATCAGCGCCGGGAACGCCCCCTGACATCACGCCAGGTCCGGGCAGAACACACATCGCCTGGCTTCTCCACCGGACACCGGGAAAAAGGCGTCGGAGAGGTAAGTATTTGATTCTTTGTTATTTTTCATACATTTGGCTTTATTTAATTTAAATTTTGCAGTATTTATTAATACACTGCAAAATCTAGTGGGGGCATTCACACATGTCACAGAGGGGAGGGGGATGCAGTATTCTTCCTCCCCTCTGTGACATCACCTGCGCTTTCTGGAGTAAAGAAAGCGCAGTGTGTGAAAGCCCCTGCGTCTTTTGTTGCGCTTTTTTGCGTGGCCGAAACAAAACAAAATACGCTATGTGTGAACGTAGCCTAAAACTTGAGCTTTCTTCTTAGATTATCTGACGGTAGATTTGTTTTATCCAAAGAAAAAGAAGGTTTTTCAAACATTTGCATAGTCATTGTTTTGTTTTTTTTGACCCTACCATGGAAGAATTCACTAACAAAGCAGTAGAGTAGTACAATGGTTTACACAGCTGACATCGCACTCTATGAACGAAAGTAATAATGGTACAAGAATTTTAAATACGGTAATCACATTTTACTGCAGTTTTTTAATAAACGATACAAAACTGGTATTCCTGTAATTCTAACTATCTGTTCAGTACAGTGAACGCTTACTTTATGGAGATCAATAAATCGCGTAAATTAAGTAACCTCATTTTTTCCCTGAAATTAATCTAAAATTACTTCATAGAATGATCTTTACTTAAAAATTTAAATAAGAGATATGTCTATTATGGCTATAAATGTGGGAAAGTAGACATGTAACAATTCTTCCAGTCATCTCAACTTCAGCACCAAAAGTTCCAGCAGTAAAAAAACTAAAGGGAATCTGTCAGCAAGTTTTTGCTATGTAATCTGAAGACAGCATGCTGTAAGGATTAGCACACAGATTTGAGTGGTGTGTGTTTTATCACACTGTGTGCTCTTGTCTATCTGCTATGGGGTTTTTTCTGTTGTGATTAGCAGCTCATTGTCAATAGATATTGTATATACAGAGCCTGGTGTATGCGGAGACAGCTCTCTCCGTTCTGCTGCATTGCTAAATCTGAAAATTATTGTGTCAGGATGGCTGCTCCCAGTAAACTAAGTGGTACTTAGTTGGATTCAGGTCTCTTTTCCTACATTATGCTGTTGTCAGATGAGGTAGCAAAAATCCGCTAACAGATTCCCTTTAAAGGATTTTTTTTTGTAATGAATCTTCAGGAATTCCCCTCTCTGCTTTCTAGCTTCCTGCCTGTTGAAGGCAATACACTCCTGTTGATTGACAGCTCAGACCAGTGACCTAGTTGTGCCATTTGACTGAATTTTGTGCTTTCTGCATCAAAGCAGCACAGGGGGCACTGAAAATGGACTGATCTTTGGGAGCCTGCGTCAGAGCTGTCTTTGTCTAGGAGACCAGTTACTGCTGATAGACTGCAAAGGTCGCTGGTAACCTAGACAATGAGCATTAAAAATGGTAATCATAAATAACGAGTACCTTGCAAACTTCCTTGCTTTTACAAACACTCATTAATTTTAACAATTTATGATACCCTGGTGGGCATGACAACATAATTTAAAAATGTTTTCTCCCTCTCTCTTCCACCTGGCCACATGTCTTTCCTGTCCTGCGCTCTTCTTTTGGGTGTAGTCCCGGCTTCATCATGTGCAGTGCGCATCCTCTGTAGCCGACAAGTGCTACAGAGTGATCATGTACAGTGCAGAGCCAAAGATAGAGAGGGGAAAACCGGCATCATTACCAAAAAGGTCGTTCACGCTGCTGCAGGTGACATCACTCACTGATGCCCTCGGTCAGTGTGATTGCAGACTCTGTAGGGAGAGGATGCTTCTTCTCTTCCTGTAGACTCTGGATTAAGGATCGTGGATTTGTTTTTTGGAGTAATTAAGATTGAGTTGAGATATATGTTTGTGTTTTTTGTTCTAATAAAATGATTTTCCTCTGTACGTTGTGTATTATTTACTATTGATTTATAATGACCGGGTCTAACATTGGCCCGACATTATGAATCTCTGGCTTAGTGCCAGCTGCCAATACAAATATGGCATTAACTATTTTATATACTTCTTGAAATAAAATCAGATGTGAAATCCAGCGAGACAGCAAACCTTTTCAAACAAGCGGTTTCTTTTATTGCACATAAAAAGGTTCAGTACAGGCAGGCAAGGTGCAGGTACTAGGGCCCTTTTTTCCTTTTGATTTTGCCTCCAGTCCGGCACCAGGACTGCACCATGCGATACTACACCTAGGACACAGGTGTGCCAATTATTGGTGAGCTGCTATCCCTTTCCCTATCCCTGTATAATGATTTCTTGAAATAGTTACAAAAATTTACGAAGTGGGGCTTTGCCGTATTTGGTTGCCAGCGAGGTACAACTAGGCAGCTACGGGCTGCCAACAACCCCCAGTTGTACCTGGCTAGCAACCAAAAATGCAGCGAAGCCCATTCCTTAAAATGGTATGCCTCTATGTCAGCATGTGTAAAAACTTTCTGTCAGAGTTTGAAAGCGGGATTTATCAGGTTAACA
Organism: Allobates femoralis; assembly: GCA_033576535.1. Classification (NCBI taxonomy): domain Eukaryota; kingdom Metazoa; phylum Chordata; class Amphibia; order Anura; family Aromobatidae; genus Allobates; species Allobates femoralis. The sequence goes on from JARQOC010000003.1 coordinate 295,500,520, forward strand.
ATTGCCGGAGCAGCTGACTGTAATACCCAGTCATTACTTGGCGAGTATGGCCAGCTCCATACACCTGCTTCCGACTTGCGTAGTACATATACAGCGCATGTCATTAAGGAGTTAAACATAGTCATGCAGTTTCAGGAAGAAGAGAATCACATAGCACCTCATTCCGGGGATTTAGGCTCTATATGATTCTCTTCTTCCTAAAACTGTATTGCTCAGCTGAGCACACCAGCTGGAGGATCGAGCACGCTCCATGGCCTTGCAGTAGTGGATATTCTTCCGACACCCTGGGAGGTGGTGAGCCTTTTTTCCTTACCCTAAACATAGTCATGTATTGCTAAAAAATTGGAGCAGTAAGTTGATTTGTAAATACCGAACTTTTAGGCTTTGTGCACACCTAGTGATTTTTTTGTGCGTTTTTTTAATGCAATTTTGCATGCAGATAAATCTGCAAGAGGAAACAAATCCCACTTCAGGGTTTTTTCACCTGCATATTTTGTGTTCAATCCGTTTTTATTATCAGAATTATCAGAGTTAGAGAAAAAAAAAAACACAAACAATGCAAACAATCATACACAGTATATAACATGTACCAGCATACCATACATGAATACTTTCTATGATTTCCTTACCTCGAATATCTATATATTCTATTTTCGGGTATCACTGTTACATAGTGTTAGTCGTTGAACTTTTCTTCCTTCAGTAAAGTAACTCAACCAATTCTGTCTATACTCTAATCAGACATTAAGCTGTTATATATATACCTTGGTCCGGTAACTAAATCGAACCATACTTATTCAATGTACTTCACTATGTGATTTCATTAAAGCGTCTTCCGTAGTGGATCCACTCTTTGAATTTGTGTGACAGGTAATCCTGTCCATATCATATTATTCTGTGTCGCATTTTGCATCTGCCTCCACTCAGTTTCCAATGAAAGAGAGATAAAAGAAGAGAGCGAGAGAGAGAGAGAGAGAGAGAGGGAAAAGAAAAAAAAAAAGTGGAGGGGGGGGGAAAGAGGAGTGTAAGGATAATAAAGGGAGAATAGAGATATGGCTCATTACCGCACCACCTCTGAAGAGGAGAGAGACCAGTGCCCATCACGGTCCATCCCAGCTTTCTGTTAACTTCTTAAAGTCCTCCGACTCCCTGAATATGATCCATGACTGCCAGGTCCTCACGAACCCTTGGTTATCTCCTGAAGCCTGGGCCATCAATTCCTCCATATGATGGACGTGAGAGAGTTCAGCCAACCATTCTGTCATGGATGGGGCTACCGTTGTCAGCCAGTGTCTGGGTATAACCATACGGGCCGCCGTCAGACAAAATCTGAGAATACTGCGTTTTTGGCTCGCTATGGGGCCAGGTAACATAGATAGAATAGCCACTTGAGGTGTAGGTAATATCCTATCCCCAGTAATGGCCGTATATGCCATAAAGACCCTGTCCCAGAAGTTCCGTACACCCGGACACTGCCACCATATGTGAAACATGGTTCCCTTGGCACTTCCACAGCGCCAGCACCTGTCCGACACCGAGGGGAAGATAGCATGCAACCTCACAGGGTACTGATACCACCGAGTAAGAATTTTAAAGTTCTTTTCTTGCGTACAGCCAGCCGGGGACATCTTGTGTGTGTATAGAAAGGCCGCTGCAATGTCCTCCGCGTCAAAAATGCAATCCATTTCGGTCTCCCAAGCTCTCATATAGGCGGGGACCGTCGTCGATTCCCCCTCCCTCAGCAGTTGGTAAATAAGGGAGATCTGATGTGATGGCGGAGATTCCCGGACACATATCTTCTCGAATTGAGTTAAGGGAGGAGGAGTACTCAACCTCCCCCCAGCTCGGCAACAAAATGATCTCAACTGTTCATACTCCAGCCAAGACAGAGGCAACTCAGGAGATCTATCCTGCAATTCAGCGAGGGGAGGTAGGCCCCCCCTCGAACTCAGTTGATACAATCTGGGTTCTGATATCCTCCGCCATCCCAGGAAGCCCGAACGTTGAAGACCCGGAGGGAAGTCAGGGTTACCGAATATGGGAGACAGAGGGTTACCCATGCCCATCAGACCCTTCCTTCGTTTCACCCTATCCCATGTTTTTATGATCTCCTTAGCCACCACTCCTGGACTTCCCGACCCTATCTTCTCTTTGTCTCTTGTCTCTATCCATGGTAAATTCCGTAGAGGAACCATGTACCCTCTCTGTTCCAGTCTTACCCATTGTTTCGAGTCCCATCTATAATGCCAGTCAAGCAGATGGATTAACTGGGAGGCCTGGTGGTATGTCTGTAGGTCCGGGAGTCCGGCTCCTCCTTGTCTCTTAGATCTTATCAAAATTTGATATTTCAGTCTAGGTCTAGACTGCCTCCATACAAAACGAATCAGCGCCGAGCGTAATATTTTAAAAAAGCTCTGCGGGGGCGAGAGTGGAACTGTCTGGAAAACATAAAGAAACCGGGGGAGCACATCCATCTTAAACGAATTAATTCGTCCTAGCCACGAGATTGTTTTCTTGTTGTAGCATTTAAGGTCCTTCAGAGTCCTAGTTAATAAGGTCTCGTAGTTTAACGCATATAATCTACTCAAGTCTGAGGGGACTTGGATTCCCAGGTATTTAAGGGCCGTCTGCTGCCATTTAAACGGAAAGTTAGCCATAGCTCTCTCCACTTCTCCCGTTGGTAATGTGATATTAAGGGCTTCTGTCTTTGTGTAGTTAATTTTGAAATTACTAACTTCACTATATTTTCCAAATACCGACATTATTGCGGGGATAGTGATATGAGGGCGCGATATATATAATAAAAGGTCGTCGGCATATAATGAAGCTTTATAATGATGTTTACCTATCTCTATGCCCTGTATATCTGGGTTTTGTCTCACCGCCACCGCCAAATGTTCCATTGCTATCGCATACAGTAGCGGTGAGAGGGGACAACCCTGCCGAGTCCCGTTTTTTATCGGAAAAGGGTCGGATAGCGAACCATTGATTTTAATTGTAGCAGATGGTTCAGTGTATAATGCAGCGATGTGGCCAATAAATTTTTCTCCCAACCCTATTTGTTTGAGAGCAGAGTTCAAAAAACTCCACCTCACCCGATCAAATGCCTTCTCGGCGTCTACCGAGATCAACCCCAGGGGCTTATGGGAGGCTCTGGCATGTGCAATCAGGGAGAGCGTCTTCAACACTCCATTCCTTGCCTCTCTACCCTGGACAAACCCCACCTGATCCGTATGGATGATAGAAGGTAAAAGGGGTGCCAATCTATTAGCCAGAATCTTTGCATATAGTTTAATGTCCACGTTTATAAGTGAAATTGGCCTATAATTAGAGACTATGGTGGGATCTTTACCTGGTTTTGGTAGGACTGTAATATGGGCCGCCAGGGACTGTGGAGCGAACCCGGTAGACGCCGAGATGGAGTTATATACTTTTGTCATATGCGGTGTGAGGTGTTCCCTGAAGAATTTATAGAATTGTGGAGAAAATCCGTCGGGGCCCGGACTCTTTCCTGTAGGGGTATTTTTGACAACTTCATCTACTTCCGCTATTGATACTGCTGTTTCCAACTCGTCTACTATCTGTTGTCTCAGCTTCGGGAGTGGAGTGTCCGCTACATACTGATCTATCTTAGTCTGCATAGTCACTTTTTGTGTATTCGATGTCGGCCCCTCAATATTATACAATTTTTGGTAAAAATTGCGCATTATGTCTAAAATTTCTCTTGGGTCGTGTGTCTCTACTCCTGTTTTTCGTTGGAGTTTTGGTACGTATGTGGTCTGAGTCCTGGGGTGCAGTAAGCTGCAAGGGGGCGATCACATTTGTTGGCCTTAAGATACATGAGACTTTTTATAGTGTTTCTGTATTTTAAAGACTGCTCATTAAGTAGATTCCTAAGTGCCTCTCTGTGTTTGATCAGGTCTCCCAACACTACCGCCGACATATTGTTTTTATGCTGCTGCTCCAGTTTATATATGGCATCCGACAGCTCCTGAATCCTGACCGATCTTTCCTTTTTTAAGCGGGTTCCATGTTGAATGAAAATCCCTCTTAACACACATTTAAGGGCCTCCCATTTAATCGGGGTCTGTGTGTCATCTTTCCGATGATCTTCCCAGAACAAGTCAATCGACTCTTTAATTTCCGTTGAGCAAGTCAAGTCCTGAAGGAGATTATCATTGAGTCTCCACGTCCAAGGTCGGGCTACTACGTCAGGGGGGGTGATGTCTAAAAATATTGGTGCATGATCAGACCATAAAAAACTACCAATGGTCGGTCTAGGATGCCAGGACAATGCATGATGGCTAACGAGAAAAAAATCAATGCGACTATATGAGTCGTGGGGGCTAGAATAATACGTATAATCCTTATCCCCAGGATTACATGCCCTCCATACATCAACTAACTGCATCTCATGGAGAGTTCGTTTTAAGAGAGTGAGTTGCCTAGGTGTTCCCCTCTCCTTTTTTGACGTGGAGTCCTGCCGTGGGTTGAGGGTGAGGTTAAAGTCTCCTCCTATCACTACTACCCCTTCCGCGAATTCTCTCACTTTGTTCAAGAAGCCCCGACTGGCTGCAGCTGAGTTGTCGTTTGGTGCGTACCACCCCACAATAGTGTATATGGTGGCGTGAATCTTTATTTTTAACAGTACGTATCTACCCTCCTTGTCTATGCAAGTGTCCAGTATGGTATGTTGTAAGGATTTGTGGATAGCAATGGATACCCCCCTTGAGCGGCTCACAGGGCAGGCGCTGTGGAACCATGTTGAAAAGTACCTATCTCTAATCTGTGGAACATGTTGTTCCTTGAAGTGAGTCTCCTGTAAAATAAGCACATTCACCTTCCGTTTGTGCATACCATATAGTATTTGTGATCTTTTCTGGGGTGTATTGAGCCCCTTCGCATTCAGGGACCCCAGGGTAATCTTTGGCCTCATCTTGACTGGGATGATTCGTCTCACTCTCCAAAAGCGGTATGGAAGATAAAATAATTATATTATAGTTTCAAGAGAGTAAAAAAGAGGGGGGAGAAGTGTGCAGAGTAACGTAAAATCAGGGGACAAAAATAAATAAAATAAAGTAAGAGGAGGAAAGAGAAAATAAAAGAAAAAGGGGAGTCAGTACAGAGCAAGAGCAACCTCAGTTACAAAACCTGTTTAGAGTATTCCCACAAGACGCAATGTTACGTAAATGGATCAATATAAATTTATATCTTATCGTTTACTGCTTATAAGTAATTAGGAGGATTAGGATAACTGCCAAATACCATACGACAGGTTATGGCTCCTCCGTAGGGATCGTATAGTATGCTCAAGGTGGAGCGAATCTCCCCCCACCGGTTCAACCAGTAACTTCTCCTCTTTGGGGTGAACCGTCACGTCCCTTATCTGCAGGTAAGGCCACGGGGTATCTGATATACCTAGTGATGTTGCATTCCGTACACCCCAAATATGGCTCTATCCGGTTTATCCAATTAAAATGATATGATATAAAGGAAGATCTACGACCCAATTTTACCCAGGGTCTCTATGCCCCACTACCCTACAATGGGGAGTGGAGTGATCTCTTTAAATATCAAATATTTTAAGGAGTGCCGGGAACCCAACATCGGATTCCTTCCATGGGGCGTCATCCCCCGTACCCAACAATTGTTAATCCAGCAATAATATAAAATACAGAATGGACCACATTTCCCATGAGACAAACAATAAAATTTCAACTGTAAAAATTAGACTGCTCTCCTTTTTCATGGGGCAGTCTTGTATGAGGGGTAAGTCTCAAAACCTCGTAGTACTCGGTTACGGTTTCCAGATTAATGTCCTGTAGGACCAAAAGACCCCGTCCCCCTCCCAAACAAAAAGCAATTCAGCCCATCCCTCTGAAGCCTCAAGTTCATGGGACCCTGTCATCGTCAGGTCGGCCGCGATCTTCCTGTCTACCTCTTTCAAAGTGCCTGCCTCCTCTCCTGGGTCGTTGGGGGAGGAACCGATCCGGGGGGTCAAACCCTCTGTATTGAAATGGCAGGGACGGCCAGTCCGTGATCTCGACTCTTGGGATATTGAGGGCTGCCGTGAAAGCAGAGATGCCATTTGGGTGACTCAACAAGTGTACTCTGCCCCCCCCATGGACCCTGAGACAAAAGGGGAATCCCCAGGTATATGGAATGTTATGTTGACGTAAAACGTCCAACAAGGGACGCAGGGCTTTTCTTCTCTGAAGAGTCCATCTTGAAAGGTCTGGTAGTAACTGGACCCTAGTGCCCTTGTATTGTATGACCTTTTCGGCCCTTGCCTTGGTCATAACCGCATCTTTTATCCGGTATTTATGAACCCGGCATATCACATCCCTCGGTGGAGCCTGGTCTGTGGGTTTTGGGCCTAAGGCACGGTGAGCTCGATCCAGTTCAAGTGGTGTCTCCTGGGGACGCTGTAGAACTGTATTAAACATCTGCTGTAGGGCTCCATTGACTTCTTTGGGCACGACTGTTTCTGGTAGCCCCCTTATTCTGATATTATTTCGTCTGCCTCTATTCTCAGCGTCGTCAAGCATATCAGCCAACATTTGAATATGGTGAGATTGAGCCACTAAGGTCTCTTCTTGGGCGTCCAATCTGGCCGTCAAGGCAGCTATAGCCTGGTCCTGGATGGTGACCCTCTCATTGCATTGCTGCACTTCGTCTCTCAAAGTCGACAGTTCTGCCTTATATGATGCTTCTAGGCGGGCTACATATTGTTCCATGTCTTGTCTAGTCAGCATGTCTCTCAATCTTACGTTTAATAGACCCAGATCAATCCCCTGTGTTACATGGGGACTGAATCCAAAGCCCTGTGTAGCATAAGCAGGATAGCAGTAGGGGGTCACTGCTAATGGAGAGTGGGCCAGGGAATTGTAGCCATTCTGCACTGCTTGACCGTCTCCTAGGACTGCGCCCGCCGCCCCATGGGTTACAGTCTGCTGTGTAAGCTCATAGCTAGCTCCGGGATATAGGGGTGCAGGGTCTCTAGGTGTGCTTTCATTGTAGTCCATGACACAGTCTTCCTCCTCCATCCCCTCATGTCCCCCATCTTCCTGTGTCACTTCCACCCTGTCTAACACCGACCTGTTTACTGCGGCACCGTCCTGAATGTCGCCATCTTGAATTGTGGTCTGGAGAGCTTGCTCCTCACCTATCCCTTCCACAGGTGTCCGGTCTGCGGTGTTATCCGGCACTCTCCCCGGGGACTTTCCAGCAGCAGCTCCCTCTCCTTCTCTCGCCGCTCGTCCTGTTGCTGCGGCTAGACACGCCTCCTCAGGCTCCCTCGCCGCCATTATCACAGGGCCTCCGTCCTTCTCCGGGCCGACCAGGTACCTGGTAATCTGTTGCGCGGCGGGTTCCAGTGCCGCCGGAGGGGCCCCCCCGGTGCCTTTTTTCTTTTTAGCCCCCATGGAGTAATCAAGGCTGGCTGGTGTCGGTCTCTGATGGGGTTAAACCAGTGGGTGAGGGAGAGCTCTCAAATGCACGTCCTCACTCCACCGCTGCCATACCACGCCCCCCCCACCTGCATATTTTGGAGCAGAAAAAAGAAGCAACATGCTCTTTCTTTGTGCATTTGTGACATCACCCCTACGTCACCTCATGTAAAGGGGCGATGTCGGTGGTGCCTATGTTCTCTTTAAAAGCCGGTGCTAGACTTCTCTTTCAGTTGCTTCTCTGTCAGAGAACAAAAGGATTGACTGATGGGAATTTGACATGTTGGATCTTTTTCTGAATATTATCTTTTGAGCGTGTCAGGAGGGCTACCATGCACATTAGACTTTTGGCTGATCTTGCCAATTTCAGTGGCTTTGGCTGACAAATGTGTATGGAGACCCTAAAGTGGACCTGTCACATTGAAAATGCCATCCAATCTTTAGTCCCCATGTTATAGAGCAAGAAAAGCTAAATAGATTGATGATATACTGAAGACCCCAACAGCAGTGCTGGGGAGGCAGGCAGAGCGATAGAGACAGGGAAAGTGACATATATACAATAAAATTGCGCAGTGTGGAGCTTATGGGACAGCTTTTTAAGATTAAATAAATGAAAAGATGTGGCGTTCCCCTTTATTTTAGATATCCAGCAAAGGTAATGCAGACAGCTGTGGGCTGATATTATTAGGCGGGAAAGCTCCATGGTTATTGAACCATTCCCAGCTTAAAAATATAGCTCACAGCCACCCTAAAAGTGGTGCATCTCTGATGTCCCAATTGTGGTGATTTGCCTCAGCTCTTCCCTATTACCCTGACTGCCATGACACCAGGGTAATGGTAGTTGGGTCAGCAGTGAAGTGTCAGCTGGCATCAAGCCCTGGTGTTAGTAAAGCAAAGACGTCTTACAGACACTCCCATTACTAACCCAATAAGTAAATTGAAGAAAACAAACCTACAAAAATACTTTATTTAAAAGAACAGTCTCTGACACTTTCCCTGGTTCACCAAAGAATAAAAAAAAATGCAGGTCGACCCTACTCCAGGGATTCTGATGTAGTCCATCAAGCCCAATGTAGTCCATAATGAAAACATAAAGGATATAAAAAGTTAGTAATAAAGACAAGATACCTAGGTCAAAGGTTTTGGAGCTTTAAAATGAGACTTCTGATGATGCTCCAGAGGCTTTGAGCAGTAGCCACACCCAGATCAAGCTACAATTCACGTCACCTGGCTATGACAAGTGTTGATGACATCAGTAATGTTACAGACATCACCTCTCTCGCTGAATCACACAAAGGACAGAGCAAGACCAGGAATGTTTGATGAGCGTCACTAACTCAGTAATGTCACTATTCTTCATAGCCATCGGAACGCATTGCACACTGTGAATTTGATATCAGTAACATTACTGACATCATCGCCACTCGTCGCAGTCACTGGAATTCGTGGAGTGCAGCGTGAGCTGTGACTGGCTATTGCTCAAAGATTACAGAGTCTTGTTTTCAGGCTTCAGAACCTTTGATCTAGGCATTTGAGGAACGCCATGGGAACCACAGGACTACATTGGACCTGAGAACTGTTTTTAATTGGTGAATGAGGCACAGTTTCAGGTATCCATTTGTGGAATACGGCGGATTCAGTGGACTATGTTGGAATCCCTGGTTTATTTTTATTTTTTTAAATCAGATGTATTTTATTAGAAACAGTAAAATCTTACAAAGCAATGTGTATATACACTACGATTTCACATATTCGTATAACATCCTCAATAACATTCCTTTATTTCCCCCCTCCCTTTCACCCCAATGAAAAAGGATGAACCTTTTCCCTCCCATTAACCAGACAGGGATCTCCCATATTATATACACACGTTACACATTTGCATGTTCATAGAAAATATTGTTTCTTTCTAGTATAAAGTACCAGTAACTGATCCCTTCTATACAGTACCAAATTATGCACTCTGCTACTATCGATGTTACGATTCTTTCCATGGTGCCCAGAGTCTCTCTTGGAACTTGGTGTTCTTTCTTTTAAAATAAATTCTTTCCTCCAATTTTGCCACATAATCAACCTGTCTAATAAACTCCTGTCTAGAAGGCAGGTCCTTTTTAACCCAATATTTAGCTATTAATTTCCTAGCTATGTATAAAAGGTGGGCAATGACTATTTTCTCAATATTGTCTATCACAATTTCTTCTACGTATCCCAGTACGCAGATTACTGGGTCTCGTGGGATGACACATTTATATTTCCCTTCTATCAGGGTATGGACTACCATCCAAAAGGATGCAAGTCTCGGCACTCCCAGATCACATGTAGGACACCCGCCGCTTCAGACTCACATCTCAGACACCCCCGAATCCGTGCGTACCCCTATTTTGTATAGAAATTCCGGAGACCTATATGCCCTGTGAATAAGCAAAAGTTGGGACATCCTACCTGATTCACTTATAGACAATTTGGGAATGTACTCTAAGATGGTTTCCCATTTATCATCTGATATAGGTCCCACGTCCGCCTCCCACTTCTCCCTTGCCATCATAGAATGTTTCATGAGAAATGTATGAAGGAGGTCCGCATAAATCGTAGAAATCGCTCCTTTCGTTCTTCCCGACATGCAGATAAAACCAAAACAATATCTCTTGAAACACACAAACCCCCTATCCTCTTCTGCTTTGTGAAAGCGTGTTTAATTTGCGCATACTGAAACCCATTTCTGTCAGTCAGTTGAAACTCCGACTTCAGATGATCAAATGATTTGAGGACATGGCGGTCAATCAGCTGATGAAAGTACACTATCCCTCTCCGTGCCCAATCCTTTAGTTCCCCCAGTTTATGGAATTCGCTTAAAAACTCATTACCCCAAATAGGCGTGTATTCCGTCATCCCTGAAATCCCTCTAAGTTTTTTCACCCTCATCAGCAACCTGTGCATGAGTCCAAATTACAGCACATCCTTCTACCTTTCCCAAACAGACCTATCTCCAGTCCCTGCACCAAGGGTCTCCTATTGATATATATTTCAAGTATTGCTTGCAATGATCCTTTTCGCGCCCTCTCCGCCCATCCCCTTATATGTTGGGATTGTGCTGCTAGGAAGTATATCCATGGATTAGGTAAGGCAAGCCCCCCCTCCTCCTTGGGTCTTTATAGGGTTTGTAATTTTATTCTCGGCTGCTTACCTCCCCACACTAGATCCCTGAATATCGCAGTTATACACTGAAACATTGATTGGGGAATCCAGATTGGAGAGTTGTGCAATATGTAAAGCAACTTTGGCATTAACACCATCTTAATTAAATTAGCGCGACCCACCGCGGAAAGGCGCAGCCTACTCCATGTCAACGCCTTTTCTTTCAAGTGTCCTATAGTAGGTTGTATGTTGAGGCGCAGATATTCCATAACAGGCATCGCTATCTGAATTCCAAGATATTTAAACACCGTCAATGTCTTTAATTGCGTATGGGCCATCTCATCCTCCTCCTGACTCCCCACACTGTCCACCTTCATCAGGCATGACTTCTCCCAGTTTATCCGAAGTCCAGACAGTCGTCCAAATCTATCAATGATGTCTATGGCATTGATCAGTGACTCTCTCGGGTCCTGTAGAAATAGTATAATGTCATCAGCATAGAGAGCTATCCTCTCCTCCACCTATCCGTACCGGAATCCATTCACTGACTTTGTCTGCCGCAATACTGCCGCAAGCGGTTCTATGGCCATGGCGAACAGCAACGGAGAGAATGGGCAACCTTGTCTTGTGCCTCTTGATAAATTAAAGCTATTAGACCTCTCTCCGTTTACCCTGATCCAAGCCATCGGGGAGGATTACAGCAGCCGCACCCAGGCCGTAAAGACCGGACCAAAGCCCATGTGATGTAAAACCTGCCAGAGATACTCCCACTCCACACTATCGAAGGCTTTGTGAGCGTCTAAGGACACCACCACTCTATGCCCAGAATTGTCCGCCTCCATTTGAACATTTAAGAACAATCGTCTCAAATTAATGGCCGTCGACCTGTCTGGCATAAACCCCGTCTGATCCGGATGTATAACACCCGCAATCACCTGGGTCAGTCGGTTCGACAATACCTTGGTGTCAACAACTTGACGTCCGTTGACAGTAAGGATATGGGTCTGTATGACTCCGGCGATGTAGGATCTTTATTTTCTTTAGGTATTACTACTATGGTCGCCTCCCTCATAGATGCCGGTAACTGTCCCAGCTCCAATGCCGATAACAGAACATCCCTCAGTTTGGGCAACAACACTTCTCCAAGATATTTGTAAATTTCTATCGGTAAGCAGTCAGTCCCAGGTGCCCTATTGTTAGTCATAGAAGCTGTAGCTTCCTCCAGTTCCTGACAACGTCAGGGGTCCCTCCAAGGTGTCCCGATCTATCTCACCAAGTCTGGGCAACCTAGCTCCCACCAAGAATCTATCAATGATCTCCCCAGAGATCCCCAATTTAGATGTATAGAGTTCATGGTAATATTCCTCAAACACCCGCAGGATCCCGGTCGAGTCCATAACCAGTCGACCGTCAGGATGAGACAACCCATAGACATAGCTTGATTTTCTTTGCGCCGCCGCTATAGTGGACAATAAATGTCCCACTTTCTCTCTTTCCTCATAAAAAGCCGTTTTTTTTAAATTCCGCTTTCCTGGCGGCATTGGCCATAAACATTTTGTCCACCTCCTCCTGTGCTATCCTCATTTTCTGCTGCACCTCGACGGTGGGCCCCACTATCAACTCTTCCTCTGCCATTCTCAAAGCATCCAATGTCTCAGCTTCCGCTTCTCTATTTTGGGTTTTACATCTGGATATGTCCCATATTAATCGTCCCCATATATACGCCTTCGCGGTGTCCCATAACACTCCTGCCCCTGCACTCCCCACATTATTTTGAAAAAAATCTTCCATCTCCTCAGCTATTTTCTGCATATCCATATTTCCCAACCAAGCAGGATGCACCTTCCATTCTCTACCCATTCCAATTCACCTCATTCCCATTTGCAGTTCTACTGTCAGTGGTTTATGATCTGATATTATATGTGGTAAATATACAATCGCTGTTACCCTAGAGTCTAACAGCTTGTTCCCAAAGGCCATATCAATCCGAGACATAGAGTTGTGAGAGGAGGAATAACAGGAATACAACTTCATCCCAGCACTTCTCACTCTCCACAGGTCTATCAAGCCCATTTCTCCCATGAATTTAACAAATTGTGTATCCTCATCCTTATCATGTCCACCATGTGATCTGCCAGTCCTATCCCACTTCAAATTCATGACATTATTAAAATCCCCGATAAACAAGATTGGTACTCCGGGCAAATGTCTGGTCAAATCCATGATCTCTAGCAATTTCCTTCCAGTGTATGGTGGCTGAAAATAAATCGCCACCACACACAAACATTTTCCCAAATACCCTGCACACAAGAAAGACGTATTGGCCATCCTTATCCAGTTTGACCTCCACCTCCTCAAATGGTACCATGGCATGTATCAGTATTGAGACTCCTCTCGCATAGGCAGAGTACGTGGCATGGTATGCTTTTTGAATCCACTTCTAGCCAGAACACCAGTTTTCCCTTTAAGTAAGTGAGTTTCCATAAGGCAAATTAAAAGACATAACGATCTGCAAGATAGCTGCCCGTCTACCCCAGTCCGCCAATCCTCTCACATTCCAACTCAAGATTTTAAATTTGTCAGCCATCAGGTAACCAATTTGGTACTCTCATGCAAATTGGTATTTTCAAATTATTAGCAAGCTGTCCTTCCTGAGCCCCACCCCCTCCTACCCCCCAATCGATTTCCATGTATCCTCCCCACCCAACCTTAACCATATAGCAGTAGTAATCCTCTCCTTTACTCCTTCCCACTCCTCCACCCCGTACATTATCGAACCCCTTTAACAGAGTGGGTGAATGACACTAGCCTATGCCACTATAAAGTAGTCATACTACAACGTCTATTAACCTTCCTAGCGTTATTCCCGAGCCTGACTCGGGGTTAACATTCACTACTAGAAGCGTTAACCCCGAGTCAGGCTCGGGCTTACCCGCGTTCGCGGCAGATGCGGTGAGAAAACCGCATCTGCCGCACTTGCCGCACTTGCGGCGCGGTTGCGGCGCGGTTGCGGTAATCTGCATAGGAACCAACCACCTCGGATGACCCTCATACACTGATAATATGTGCCCCTGCAGCCTAGTAAACCATTAGCAGCACTGTTTTAGTGTGAAAAGTGGCTGCAGTAGAAGTGAGATAATGATTTTATACACTTACATGCCTGCGTACTTGAGGGCGTCTCCCTGTGTGTGCTGGCACTTGTGGGCTGTGCTCATCATGTCTGCTCTCCCCCTCCCTTATGCACGCCCCCTCTCAGCCTGCTATAGTGATGTGAGGCTGATCTCGTCATAAAGGGGCGGGGCTAAATCGCGGCATCCCGGTAGCCCCGCCCCTTTATGACGCAATCAGCCTCACACAGTATAGCAGGCTGAGAGGGGGCGTGCATAAGGGAGGGGGAGAGCAGACATGATGAGCACAGCCCACAAGTGCCAGCACACACAGGGAGACGCCCTCAAGTACGCAGGCATGTAAGTGTATAAAATCATTATCTCACTTCTACTGCAGCCACTTTTCACACAAAAACAGTGCTGCTAATGGTTTACTAGGCTGCAGGGGCACATATTAACAATGTATGAGGGTCATCCGAGGTGGTTGGTTCCCTATGCAGATTACCGCAACCGCGCCGCAAGTGCGGCGCAAGTGCGGCAGCTATGCGGCAAGTGCGGCAGATGCGTTTTTTTAACCGCATCTGCCGCGAACGCGGGTAGCCCGCTTTTAGCAACAAATTCAAGACCTAAACAGACCGCCAGGGAGGTTAAGAAATAACCGTTTTCTCATCCAAGACCTCTCCCGCCTTAAGTAAACATAACTAAAGAAAAAAAAAAACATTTTCCATCTGCAGTTGCTGCACTCAGTCCATCTATATCCCCACTGTCCTACAAAACCTGTAATAGGAAAGAAAGAGAAAAAAGGGCACAAGAAAAACTATTTCAACAACAGTTCAGCCATCCTTGTATTGACGGACTTTTCTTCCATTCTTCTCGATCCAATCCATAGCCTCCTCCGGAGATTGCAGAAAATGAATCTTATCCAGCGCAACCAGTCTAAGTTTTGCCGGGTACATCAGTAGTACTTCAAACCCATGTCTCTTAATTTCCTTTTTACTTCTGAAAATCTCATACACATTTTCTGGACTGTTGGGGAATAGTCCGAGTAACAAGAAATATGCTGCCCATCTATTGTCAGATCCTTAATATTCCAGGCTGTACGGAGGATCGTCTCTCTGTCCCTGTAGTTAAGCAGTTTGGCCAGCATGGCCTGATGAGCAGCACCTGGAGGCAGGGTCCTGAGTGGAATCCTATGGGCTCTCTCCACCACAAAGACCTTGGAAAGATTATGCGCTCCAAATTTAGCCAGTAGCCAGTTTTCAATGAATTCTGTAGGGTTGGCTCCCTCCGCCTTTTCCGGCACCCCCACTATCTTAATATTGTTCCGGCGTGATCTATTCTCGAGATCATCGTTTTTTGCCATCACCTCAGTAATCTGCTTGTCAAATTTTGATTGGGCTGCTTGCATAGTCACAATACTGTCCTCAGCAGTGCTTACACGCTCCTCCACCTCCCCCGTGCGTACTTCAGCCTTTTGCATGACTACTTTAATGCTAGTAATCTCAGCCGAAATCCCTGAGACTTGGAGGGTCAAAGTAGTGAGGCTTTGTTTGCAATAGGACACCACTGCAAAGATATCACTCAAAGAGGGCTCCCCCTGCGCAGCTTCCACATTATGCTGCAGTGCCTCAGCATGTCCTCCCTGTAAGGAATCCACAGTCTCTTGTACCTGCATTGCTGTGTCCTGCACCTCCACCTCCTCTTCAGTGCCAGGGTCACCCTCCATACCTCCAGTGCTGCTCTCCCCTGCCTCCGTCCTCGCAAACTTCTCCAGGCGTGCTGCAGCAGTTAATCTCCTGTTGTATGCGTCGTTCGCGTGCGCTGCATCTTCTCTCACTTAAGCGCCATCTTGACTTCTTCCTGCTCTGCCGGCGCCGAGATCCTGCTGCCGTGTGCGGGTCATCGTGGCCTCCTGTAACGCCAGGCTTACTCTCTGGGCTATCAGCAAATATTCAGATCGGTTTACCGATTACTTATGGGCTTTGTGGCACAGTTAAGTGGCGCCTGCAGTGTATGTTGGCAGGAGAGACCAGGCATACACGTCCACTCACATAGCAGGCTAGGCCACGCCCCCGGAATCTCTGGTTTATGGTGGAGCTGCATGTTTTGTTTTTTTAATAAATTGGTGAACCAGGGAAAGTTTTCAGGATTTTTTTAAAATAAAGTATTTTGTATGTGTTTTCTTTATTTTTTTATTTATTGAGTTAGTAATGGAGGGGTCTGATAAATGCTTCTCTTTTACTAACTCCAGAGCTTGATGCCAGCTGACACTTCACTGATAACATCAACCACAACTACCATTACCCCGATTGCCACAACACTAGGGCAATCAAGAAGAGCCGAGGCGAAGCGCCAGAATTGGATGTGCCACTTTTGGGGTGGCTATGGCTGTTATTTTTAGGCTGAGAAGGGCCCAGTAACAATGCACCTTCCCAGCCTGCTTTATCTTTGCTAATTATCAAAAATAGTAAAAACCTGCTGTTTTTCTTTCATGTCAGAAAAAGCTGTCCAATTATCTCCGCAGGGTGAAATTATATTGTGTTTCAGGGGCATTGTGCAATTATATTTCTATGTCTGTATGCCCATATGTCTGTCTGTCTGCCTATAGCAGAGGCGGGGAACTCCAGGCCTCGAAGGCCACCAATAGGTCATATTTTCAGGATCTCCTTAGTATTGCAAAGGTGATCATATAATCAATCACCTGCACTGCTGATGATTCCAACCCCTGTACAATACTAAGGAAATCCTGAAAACATTATCTGTTGGCAGCCCTGAGGCCTGAAGTTCCCCAACCTTGGTCTATATAGTCGGTACGGAAAATATTCAGACCCCTTTTAAATTTGTAACTCTTTTTTTGAATTTACCAAATGGCTGCAATGAAACAAAGTTCATTTTTTTTCTCATTACTGTACATTCTACACCCTATCTTGACTTAAAAAAAACCTGAAATGTAGATATTTGTGCAAATTTATTAAAGAAAAACTGAAATATGACATGGTCATAAGTATCCAGACCCTTTGCTCAGTATTGAGTTTAAGCACCCTTTTCAGCTAGTACTGCCATGAGTCTTCTTGGGAATAATGCAGCAAGTTTTTCACACCTGGATTTGGGATCCTCTGCTATTTTTCCTTGCAGATCCTCTCCAGTTCTGTTAGGTTGGATGGTGAACATTATTGGACAGCCATTTTCAGGTCTCTCCAGCGATGTTCAATTTGGTTTAGGTCAGGGCTGTGGCTGGGCCAGTCAAGAATGCTTACAGAGTTGTTCTGAAGCCACTCCTTCGTTATTTTAACTGTGTGCTTAGGGTCATTGTCTTGTTGGAAGGTGAACTTTCGGCCAAGTCTGAGGTTCAGAGCAGTCTGGAAGAGGTTTTCATCCAAGATATCTCTGTATTTGGTCGTATTCATGTTTCCTTCAGTTGCAACCAATCGTTTTGTCCCTGCAGCTGAAAAACACCCCCATAGCATGAAACGGTCACCACCATGTTTGACTGTTGGGATTGTATTGGGCAGGTGATGAGCAGTGCCCGGTTTTCTCCACATATACTGCTTAGAATTATCACCAAAAAGTTTTATCTTCATCTCTTCAAACCAGAGAATCTTATTTCTCATAGTCTGGGAGTCATTCATGTGTTTTTTTTTTTGTTTTTTTTTGCAAACTCTATGCAGGCTTTCACATGTCTTGCACTGAGGAGACACTTTCGTCGGGCCACTCTACCATAAAGGTCCGACTGGTGGAGGGCTGCAGTGATAGTTGACTTTGTGGAACTTTCTCCCATCTCTCTACTGTATCTCTGGAGCTCAGCCACAGTAATCTTGGGGTTCTTCTTTACCTCTCTCAACAAGGCTCTTCTCCCACGATTGCTCAGTTTGGCTGGAAGGCCAGGTCTAGGAAGACTTCTGGTGGTCCCAAACTTCTCATTTTAAGGATTATGGAGGCCACTGTCCTCTTGGGAACCTCGAGTACTGCAGAAAATCTTTTGTAACCTTGGCCAGATCTGTGCCTTGCCTTAATTCTGTCTCTGAACTCCTTGAGTCTGACATGCACTGTGAGCTATTATAATGAATAAACTTCGGCACTCAGTCAATGAAAAAAGATCCTGGAGAATTCTCTGTTACTTAGCTTTTATTAGTCAGCAGAAAAATATTTATCATATCACAGTTGTCAATGTTTCGAACGTTTTGGCATGTATTATCTGCCTTTTTCACAGACTGTAAGATCTAAAGCGGTTTAGGCCTTTAATAACAGGAGCCATTAAAGAGGTCACACATCTGTGGCAGGGTCAAATGTGCTCTTGGTAAGGTCACTCTATGATCACTGTCGGGTATAGTCACCAGTCCTAAAGAATAAGGTGAATGTATCCGTAAGGTGCAACTGTGATGTTTGAAAGACTGGTAGTAACAAAATGGGGGTATTGCCCCGCAGGGATGACACCTTCCTTATATTTGTGGACCTTTAAGGGAACAAGTTGTATAAGCCTGTCATGAACATAGATGTCCCTGTGATTCCTGTCCGCTGGACTAATATGATCTGGGATCGGTGGTGTGCATCAAGGTGCGCATGATGCACACTTATGAAAAATGTAAAGGGGTCTGCTTTCAGGATTTCCTTAGCATTGTACAGTGCTTGTAATTAAATTATCATCTTTATAATGCTAAGGAAATCTTGAAAACCTAAACTGTTGGTGGCTCTAAGGGTAAATTCTACCTTATCTTTCCCTCCTTCCCCTACAAAAAGTTTCCTTTCCTTTCTTTCCTCCCTCATTTTATTTATATGATTTGTTTATTTGTGTGTTGTTGTTTTAACCATTCTTTTTTGTTAAACCCCTTAAAAAACTTAATAAAAATTATTGGAGCATTGAGCACTGGAGTTGGGAAAAACTGCTCTATAGCAGTCATTGTTGTCCAAAAACTCATTTGAAAAATGCTGCAAAACGTGAGTATTTGCCACTGTGTTTTTCCTGAAAAGAGATGCACATATTTCTGTAACCAAATACCCACTCGAAAGTGGTGGTCATACCTGCGATGCTTGAAATTGAGCAGCGAGCGTACCCGAGCACCTAGATACTCGCTTGCTCATCACAACGCAGTTCCTCCTTCTGTATAACATGATCTCTACAGACTGGGCGGCATTTTCATGGAGATGGGTTCCCTTTAACGGTTCAGTTTGTTTCAATAGTAAAGCAAAACAAATTAGTTATTTAAAATCTGTAATCACTCCTTATCAAAGTTTCATTCTCATCTGGATTAAGTATGATAAATTAAGACAAAAAGACATTTACATAGTGAAAAATATAAGGGTTATGACAAAGAGAATCCGCTCCATAAGAAGATTACAAAGGACGCCAGTGTGTAAGGTGTTTGAGAGTATAATTAGTGAGTAAGCAAATATGAGTCTTAAATCATTCAAATAGTCAAATTTGTTCAGTTTCTCATTGATTAAGGCCATAATGTATTCCATTCTTTTTAATCTTCTTTAATCCTAGCATAGAGATTAGCATTTTGTCCCATTGTCTAACAATAAGGCACTTAGCTGCAATCAAAATGTGTAAGTACAATTTGGTGAATCACTTTCCTAAAGATGTCAGTGTAAGATTCAAAAAAGAGCAAAGGAATCCATAGAAATATCATAGTCCAAGACATTATATACAGTA
The DNA here is from genome assembly GCA_033576535.1 of Allobates femoralis. Lineage (NCBI taxonomy): Eukaryota > Metazoa > Chordata > Amphibia > Anura > Aromobatidae > Allobates > Allobates femoralis. The sequence continues at coordinate 295,519,863 of JARQOC010000003.1, forward strand.
ATAAGTGTTTCAATTTACGGAAAAATGGCTGACTACCTGGATACTTTTTAAAATATTTGAAGAAATTCTCTTTGTTCTCTGGCATCTCGAGCAGGTTGATGAGGTGGAAAAGTTATCAACAGTTGGGGGAAATTATATCACTGCATTAATAGGTTTGACTGGGTCTCCTTGTAAGTGACTCACATATCTACAGTAGTAGGGTTCAAGAACTCCTCCTACTTGTTCATATGATTGTGTCTATTGAGTTGGCATGGGTTCAGAGTAGAAAGAATAGAGTGTAAGGCTATGTGCCCACACTGAGTATTTGCTTGCAGAATTTTCTGCACTTTGTGCCAGAAAAATGCACTAAAAAGGCGGATCTGATCAGCTGACGTGTAGCTAACAACACAGATTGTATCAACAAGGTAATGATGTTGTAAACACTGGCTCTTGTTACAACACATCTCTTGAGCCTTGACCTGTGAAATGTGTCACAGGTACCAAGTACTGGGGTTAGCTGTAGCCGGACGGCCGAAGAGTTAACTATGTCCGTTACCCGATACAGACTGACAAACCTGGAGCCCAGAGCTCCCGAAGCACACTTCCATTTGATGGTATTAGTGGACACCCATTCATACGCAGTCATTCACATGCAGGTCCAAACCTGAACATTTATTGACAAGTGTGCGTCTTCTGCAACATGAACATCCCCTTGAAGGACCGACAACCGAGGCATCACCTCGGAACTTGCAACACCTACCCTCAGAACCAGGAAATTCTGTAGGGATGACCACCGACCCTCCACCACCTCTCCTGGGGAGACAAGTAAGTCTAGGAAGAACCTGTGCAGAGAGAGAAATTGTGCAACTTCTCTCCGGTTGCACATTAAGCAGAAGAGAGGGAAGTACAGAGGAAATGTACACACCCAGGTCGCCTTCCTCAGAACTAACCGAGGGGTGGTTGTTCAGATAGAGTATTGGGATTAGACACCTCTAACAAAAGCAACTTAGGAACCATACATTCAGGAGCCAGGTCCCCAGTATGGACAACTCCCCTCAAAGAACTCTGGAGGAGAGACCGAGGCCTAGTATAGTCCTGCAGAGTGGGAATGGTATCCCCTCTTTGTCCCACAGGAATATCAGCCGGAAAAGAGGGAAAAATTGAGGAAACATACATGCACAGGTCGCCATCCTCCACATGCACTGGGGAACATGGCTTTTTAGATGATTTTCTGGGTATGGATAGGCAATGAAATGACCCTTAAACCCACTGTAAAAGAACACCCCCATCTACGGTGAACTACAGGTGACCTAGCACAAGGGGACACCCCCTAGCTGCATAGGTTCATCCACCTGCACTTATGGGACCTCTTACATAGGTAGAACAAAAGGCTGCGTCCATGTTGATCTTTCCCTGAGGCATCTATCCAACCTGATGGCAAGGGACATAGCGGCCTCTAGCGACTTCGGAGTTGCATATTGAGCCATGGAGTCCTGAATCCTTGCTGACAAATCCAGATAGAAATGACTCCTGACTACGTTGGTTCCCTGAGAAAGGAGCTGGCATTTAGCTCTGAAACGCGTCGGAATTAAAGCCATCATTGCCTGACAACTGTGGTCATTTTATCTTATTCCATTGTATATGCAGTGTGGATCTAGGAAGCACTGTCCCTTTCGTTGTGTTCGTCTTTGGCACCACTGTTTGCAAGTGGAGTGTGGATCCTGCGGCAGCCATAACATACCTTTACACTGATTGTGGGTCACACAAGTGCCCCAGGTGAGCAGTGACAAACAATCACACTATTTTAGTGTTATAAGGATAAGACCCTTCTGCGCTTTCTCTCCTCTTTCATAGTTTGCAGTGGGCCACCTCCGGAACTCTGAGCAATGCTCCTCAGCCGACCGCACCCCATGCTGGAGCCTACAGTTGGCCAAACCAACTGCAAAGATGGAGACTCGGTAGGTAGAGAAAAGGCCCAGAACTGGGGATCTCCCTGCAACAAGGATCCCCACTCTTTTCTTCACTCCCTGAATGAGGGCGAAGCCTTGCGTACAACTGCAGACCTCCTGAAATGCCCAAGACTTAGGTTGTGTAGGGGAGCATGCTATCTTGGGTTCTGGCTGTGTCTGAGAGTGAGGTGTGACCAGCATACCCGTGATATGCTGCAGCTGCTGCACCACCTGTTCATACAGATCAGTCACTTCCTGTGAAAGAGTCTGCTTAAGGTGTGCAAAAACAGCGGCAGAATCCATAATGGATCCTGAAAAACTATAGGGCTGGTGATTATGTCACGCCACAGACAAGAGTGCATCCGCATACAGTGCGTGACAGTGGCACACAGATCAACAGTGTCCAGCGCACTCCACAAAAGGGAAACACCAAGGGGCATCAGACTGTGCATCTGATGACTGTGCCCTGGGCACATACCCCTCCAGCCTTCTCCTAAATACACCTCTGCTCAAGTGTAATATATTGATTGATTGAAAAGGAAAGTAAGCATACCTGTTACCACATTTATGACAAGTAAAGAAGTTATTTTATATACTAGACGGGGTCCCGATTCTATGTGCTGTCTCTTTCCCCTGTCGCGCTCTCTTCCTTGTGCGCGCTCTCTTTCCCTTGTGCGCGCTCTTTTTTCCCTCTGTGCTCTCTCTGCCCCCTGGGCGCTCTCTCTCTGCCCCCTGGGTGCGCTCTCTCTGCCCCTCTGTGGTGTCCAAAGATAGTGATGGTGTAAGTGCATGCACGCGCAGGCGCAGTTACTGAGGCCGCCACCATCTTTGGATACTCAGGTGTCCAAAGATGGCTGCGGTCTGAGGAGCTGCACCTTCACACGCCAGGTTTGCGCAGGCACAGTTCCTCATTTAGTGGCAGACTGGCTGCGGCAGGTTCTTGGCGTCTGTTTCTGGTGTTGTCGTTTTCGTTTTCGGGTGTCGGCAGCACTGCTAGTGGTACTGTACAAGGGGCCACTGCCGCCAGCAGGCGTCATATTTGCACACCCATTACTTGGAACTAGAGTGGAAATTTTGGGAGTAAAGGGTTATGTTACATAGTGGTTCCTAAATTATTGAGATTAATTTTTCCATTGATACAATAACTTTGTTTGGACTCTTTATATAATTGGCCAAGAGGGATTTTTAACAGAACAGCTTTTGTCTCTTATGTGTTCACATTGTAACTAGAAAAACAACCATGTTGTATAAGTTGCATGCATGTTTGGTAGGGTATTGTGTGTGCATGAGTTTGTTAAATGGGCATCGTTAGCAAGGAATCACAATTTAAATTCTTTGTCCCTGACCCTTCCCCTTTATAGGTTTGGATTGTGATGTATTGCTAGCAACTTAATGAATAATACAAAAAGCAAAACAGCACACCCTAACAAGTACCATTTGAATATGATCTGAGAGGCAAAACGATGGGGAATTACTTTCATGGTGTTTGAGTAGACTTTTTTTGAAGATGAGAAAGAACTTTTCATAGAAAAGGCTTTTAAATCTGAGATCATAAAACACAATCCTAGGTGATCAAATGCCTTTACAGCATCCAGGCTTAATAAATCAATACTATTTTAATAATTCTTATGGCACTCCAACACTGCCACTTTTGTGGTCCTTGCCCATTTGTTTACTCTGGCTTCAGTGTTCATGTGCTACACATCCATGTGACTAATGCTGCCTATCACTGGCCTGATGGGTCTCTGTATCCATCCCCTTTATAGCATTTGGTTGATTACGTTCTCACAACAGAGTCTCTGACTTGCAGACCCAAGCAAAACGTCACCACTTCTGGAAAAAGGTATCGGTGCTAGCACCACAGGACTAGGTCTAAGGGCAGAGTAATCATGGCACAAGTTGGAACATATAAGGTACATGCATGTGAGTATTGGGGCAAAAATGGGTGGAGAAAAAAAAGTCACCCCCTTTGAATATGGGTGCTGAAACAGTGATATCCTATATGGAAAATTGTTTATTTCAAATATTAGTACAATTTCTTAGTACAGTTTTCCATATGAAATGTGTCCTCCCCCCTTCATTTCGGTCTAGTCTCCTTGTGGCTTGCACTTGGCAGTTTTCTTAGTTTCTGATTGTTCTTGTGTATTGCATATACCTCATTATTTACAATCTTGTTCCTTTTAACAGTTTTGGAAACATAGCTTGGCAAAAGTGTTGTACAAAATGAGACAATTTTGAGGAGTTTTGAATGATTTTCCTATGCTGTTTGCCAGAAATCCTTATTCGGTCAATCATTTCTTGCCAGACACTGTCTGCAGTAGAACAGACTCTGAAATAATTTTACGGGACTACTGTATCTGCACCATGCTGCCTGAGTACGGTATATTTTATTAGATTGGACATATTTCAGTAGATTTCGAAAAGGGGCCCGTAACTACTGTATTTGATCCCGATTGTTGGCCACACTCATTGCATTTTGCAGTCTTTACAAATGAAAAGATTCATTTCATGCTATTAGCATTCAATATTAATAAGTTACCCGACCCCAGGCGCACTATATCCCTTATGTCTCTAAAGTGTTCTATTGTGTGACCCATAGACAGCAATTCAACTCACCCCAAAAGGTTTTGCGATGATATCCAATTCTTAGGTTCAGAAACCTCACCAGGATCTGAATGAAGCCTAGCCCTGATGAAGAGAATGTTCATTTTTAAAAAATGATTCTGACATTGTTTGGCAGTGGAATGTCCCACTGGTGGTGAGATAATGACGATAATGACATGCAATGTGGTTTTACAAGTTTAATGGCTGTAGAGAGAGGAATTAAAATGGTGAGAGAGAGGAATTAAAGAATACGTCAGAATAATTTTGAGAGCAGTTGAGGTTGACTGCTAGACATTTTCTCAGACATAACAAAAAATGGAAGGCCGGATGGCATTGTAGCATATTTTTCTAATGTTACAAATTGTTAGAAGTCATAAGCCAATCAGGCTTGTGCATTCAAATGTTTTTTCCCCATCATATCCCGCTAATATTAATGGGATCCGTAACAATCTCATGAGTATGGAACAATCCTGACCGATTCTTTGTTTCCACTATCACAGTGCTCCATCAGACACTTATTTCTGTCAAACACTTGGATCATTTGCTGAGCTGAAGTTATGTTTATTAGAGAGTCAAGAAGTACAGCTCTCATGTAGCCAGCAATACTAGAAAAGACACATACCATTGTTTGCTCAACTTTTTTTTAGCAGATGGATTGTCCTGAAGAAGATCTTCCTTAGGTTTTGTGCACACGATCCGAAGGCACTGCGTCTTGGAATCCGTGCCTCCAGCCCTGCGGGAACTGCATGTGCACGCAGGGAGACCGCAGCCACCCTTGTCCCTTGATCTGCGTTCGGTGCAGGGTGGTTTCTAAATGCATTCACCCGGTGGTGATCGCTTCTGACTCCGCAGGATTAAATTAACATGCTACCGAGATGGGGACGTCCGGAAACCCGCACCACAGTTGCAAACATGCTGCGGTCTGGAGAACCATATGAGGTTAGGATTTCTAGAAATCTCATCTACTATGCTTGTGCTGTACAACACAGTGTTTTGGATACACTGCATCCAAAACGCTGCAATTCCTGACCATAAGCGCAAACCCTAACGGCCTCGTTACACACTACGATGTCCTAGCGATCCACCAATGATCCGATGTGGCCGGGATCGCTGGGACATAGTTATCTGATCGCTCGTGAGCTGTCAAACAGGCAGACTCACCAGCGATCAGGACCAGCGAGAACGCTGGTATCCAGGGTAAACAGTGGGTAACTAAGCAGAGCGCAGCGCTTAGTTACCTGATGCTTATCCTGGTTAGCAGCTCCCAGCGCTTGCTATGCGGTGCTGGGAGCTTGTTCATCGTTGGTCTCCCGCTGTCACACGCGCCGATGCTGGGCCCCCAGCGGAAGACCAACGATAAATTTATGGTCCAGGTGATTAACCAACGATGAACGACCTAGTCATTGGTAAATGTCACACGCAATAATGTCGTTTCGACATCGCTGCAGCCTTACCAAACCGGTGACGTTCCAACGATATCGTAGTGTGTAACTGGGCCTTAACAAATAGTTTGCAGATGATCATACATCCTTGTTATTTCTTCTTTGGAAACCTCTAAACCTCCCCCAGAAAATTTATCCCAACTCCTAGAGAAACATATACAGACTACTGTGCATGTGTATTTGATAGAAAAATAAGTCCAGTTTGTATTCAGATATAATAAAGGGATATTATTCTGGTGCAAGATTGGCTACGGATCCATGCTTTTTATAGAAGGATCCATGCTTTATATAGAAATTTAAAAGGAAAAAAAAAATCAGCAATATCAGCTTATTAATAATGTAGGTTGAATGATACTAAAACACCTGTATACTGATTGAACACCATGACAAAAATATTGAGCTGTAACATAAAGCCCTTTTTGCCTTCGGGCTCTGAAAGCGTTACTTGGTTAGCTTTCCTAAATCTTTTTGAAGCACATATTTCAAAGGGGAAACCTACAAAAGATAAAGAATCGGGCTATTTCTGTCCTCTAATGTTGTGTACCCAACACCTTTTTATCTTATCAGGAGGAGATGATCGCTTACCGTAACTGTTATAGATCGCCATTATTATTATTTATTACATAGGTCTACATGTCGCTTTACATGTGGGTATCATGAACAATACAAGCCACAGACTGCTTCAATCCTCCGGTACCAAAGTATAATCCAAGCAATCTAAAAATATCATTTATCTGGCAGGAGACGGAATTAATGAAGAGCACAATAAATCTGAAAATTCTATGATCACTCTCTATTTTTTAGCATTATTAGTAGTATTATTAACCCATGCGAGGCATATGATGTACATTCATGTCATAAGTCATGTCCCTAACTTTGATGTGGATTCGCATGCTGAGCCTGTTTCTTTTATAGCGATAGCTGAATAGATAATGGCTGAATTACGGTACTTAGCCATTATCTCCCTTTAAACTTGGCGATGCACCAGTGGTCCCGACAGTGATACGACCTGGTAGGGAATGCATGCTGCCCGGCGGGACCCCATAGATCAAAAAATGGTCCAGGCCTCTGTGACACGACCAGCGATCTCACAGCAGGGGCCTGGTCGCTGCTAGGTGTCAAACATAGCGAGATCGCTGGCGAGGTCACTGTTGCGTCACCAAACTTGTGACTCAGCAGCGATCTCGCTAGTGATCTCGCTTAGTGTGACGGGGGCTTTACGTTCATGGATGTATCACATCTACGCCTGCAGCTTTTAACATGTTAAATGATGCTGATAATCTCTGTTAGCGGCATTTAACACATGCTGGCTTGGGGGGGTGCAGTATTCTATGCATTCATCGATCTTTCCATGATCACAGAATGCTTGGGGGGTTGCCATACAAGCCATTGGTCTCTTGAAGACCCCTGTGCTTGTCATAATGATTCTCCTGTGAAGCCATCCTGTAGCTGGTATTAATAGGAGACAGTGATTTCCTATAGTGCAAACAATTGGATGATGGGTGTGTTCAACTCCCAGCAAAAATTAAAAAAAAAGTTTTAAAAAATATATAAAAGTTACCGTAATATCGCCAGCCTTTTTCCCCATTAGAAATAAAGCAATAAAAAAAAAAAAAAAAAAAAAAGTACTTACCGTATATTTGGTATCACTGTGATCAGTAAAAACATCACTTTAGGGTGCAAAAAAACAAGCCCTCTCTCAACACCATATCCCGAAAACATTACAGTTCTTGGAAAATGGCGACACAAGCCAACAAGATGTTTCTACAAATTTCAGAAGTTTTTTCACCACTTAAATTAAAAAACTTTACTTGCTTGGTACATTCATAATGGCATGGAAAATCATATTGCCAGGTCAGTTTTACTGTATTGTTAACATGGTCAATAATAGGAAAAAAACATAAATTGTTGTGACATTTGTATTTCCAGTACATCACATGATAAAATAAATAGTTAATTAAAAAGTGGTTTTATTTCGTCAAGCTTACATGTGTTGTCAGTAGAAGGGAATTCCCAAACATTTCTATGGTGGTTTCTTTCCTGTGTGTAAACGTGCGTCGAGTGAAGTGGACCCTCAGCCCCTACATCAGGGGTGGGTAACCTCCTGCTCCAGGGCTGAATGTAGCCCTCGATTACTTTTTTGCTGCCCCTGGGCAGATTGCTGGCTCAGAGTGCTCAGGCTGGAAGATGCGTCTTGCCGACTGCCCTTTAAATCCAGCTCTCCAGTGATCTCTATGCCCCAGCCTTGGCCTTCCAAACGAGGTATATGCTCTCAGCCTCTCCTGTGATGTCTAGGGCTCTAGCAAGCAGTTGAGAAGCAACATGACCAATATCACCCACGCCAAAGAGAAGCAGCTCCAGCCACCACAGTAGGGGTGAGTTTATTGTTTAACCAAATATAGTGGGTAATTTTCAAGTTGATAATTTTGTGCGGCCCCCGACGGATTGTAGAAATTTCCAATTGGCCCTCAGCATAAAAATGGTTCCCCTGCCCCTGCTCTACATCTACTGGTGACAACTTTATGACTGTTTAACTGCTATAGCTGTGTTGTTATTATTCTAAGTCTTTCTACTGGTGGTTTTATTTTTACTGATCTCTGAGCTTGGGAATTATTTTATATTTTTCTCAGGATAGAACAACTTGTAGTCAATAATATTATAACCTTTATTGTTTATTATTATTGTGCACCTATATTTCTGGTATTTTTAATATAGTCTCACTTCCTTAATATTTTTGCTCCGATGCCCCTGGTCTTTTTAAATTCGGTTCCAACACGAGAGATGTCAATTGAAACAGAGGAGAGGATTATCAAACTCTTAAAAGTGGGTAAATCAACACGCAATGTTGCAAAAGATGTTGCTTGTTCAAAGTCAGCTGTGTCTAAAATCTGGACCAAATACAAACAACATGGGAAGGTTGTTAAGGGGAAACATACTGGTAGAACAAGGAAGACATCAAAGCGTCAAGACCGGAAATTTAAAGCAATATGTTTCCAAAACAGGAAATGCACAACAAAACAAATGAGGAACAAATGGGAGGAAACTGGAGTCAATGTCTGTGATCGAACTGTAAGAAACCGCCTAAAGGAAATAGAATTTACATACAGAAAAGTAAAACAAAAGCCATCATTAACACCTAAACAGAAAAAAAACAAGGTTACAATGGGCTAAGGAAAAGCAATCGTGGACTGTGGTTGACTGGATGAAAGTCCTATTCAGTGATGAATTGCGAATCTGCATTGGGCAAGATAATGATGCTGGAAATTTTGTTTGGTGTCGTTCCAATGAGATATATAAAGATGACTGCCTGAAGAGAACTTGCAAATTTCCAGTCATTGATGATATGGGGCTGCATGTCGGGTAAAGGCACTGGGAAGATGGCTGTCATTACATCTTCAATAAATGCTCAAGTTTACATTGATATTTTGGACACTTTTCTTATCCCATCAATTGAAAGGATGTTTGGGGATGATAAAATCATTTATCAAGATGATAATGCATCCTGACACAAAACTGTGAAAACATTCCTTGAAAGAAGACACATAAGGTCAATGTCATGGCCTGCAAATCGTCTGGATCTGAATCCAATTGAAAATCTTTGGTGGAAGTTGAAGAAAATGGTCCATAACAAGGCTCCAACCTGCAAAGCTGATCTGGCAACAAGAATCAGAGAAAGTTGGAGCCAGATTGATGATGATAAGTACTGTTTGTCACTTAAAGGGAACCAACCACCCCAAATTACCCCCCCGAACTGTTAATATGTGTCCCTACACCCAGCACACACATTTGGGGCAATCGTTTTTGCTAAAAAAAACTGTTTAGTAGAAGCTAAGATATAGCTTTATGAAGTTTAATAAATTCAGCCGACTGGGTGTTACCTAGCTTTGTCCTCGTGCCTGTCAGCCTCCTCTCCCCCCCTCCCTTCAGTGAAGCCCTTCTGTGCAAGCCGAAAATGAAAGGGGGCAGCTGACTGCGTTTTTTTTGCGGCTGCACCTGCCGCAAGTGCCAATATCGCACCTGCCGCACCCTTACCGCAAGCCCCATAGACATTGCATGGGGCTTGCCGCAACTGTGCCGCAGGTGTCGCGGTTATGCGTTAATCGCGGCAGATGCGTTTTTTTCACCGCATCTGCCGCGATTTAAAAAAAAACCCCTAGTGTGAAAGTACCCTTAGATGTTTAAAATTGATAGGTTTGGCTCATGGCTGATGTCAAGAACCTAGGAATGTCAATTGAATGATTTTCTTAGTAAATATTAACAGAGCCTAAGGCTGGGGTTACATGATGTCCTGCACATATGACCTTGACACAACTTTTATACTTCATGTTTTTTTTTCATGTCTTCCATTAAAATGAATTGGAAGTACCTGAACCAAGATATACAAGCCAAAGAATACATTAGCACTCTACATGTATTAAGATACAGTATATGCAAATATTGAAAATAATTATTATTTTAAACAGATTTAATGCCAAATAGAATATACTTAGGTCCTTTAAGTACTTTAATTTTCTATCTGACCACAAAACTTGTTATTTTGAAAAAAGCTAATCTGTCCTGAATTGTATTAAAAAAGCCTCCCACAGTGTTTTTTTGTTTTCCTACCATTATTTCCTCAATTTCTGTGTTCAGTGCCTCCATGTTGGATGTTTATATGCAGCATTTCATGATTAGGTAGCTTCCTGTTTTTTTTTCCCTTCTTGCAGCCTGTGCTGATCACCACCCCCTGTACACCCCTCTCTGCCCCATCCAAACTCCTCTCTTCATGCCCACTGCACCCTGATTGGCCATTCTCTACAGTGTCTCAGTGCTACAGCAATGAAGGATCATTCACAAACAACTCCTCATTATTACACAAACAGAGTCCAGCAAGCAACTCCCACAGCAATGCACCAAAAAGTGCAAGGAGGGAAAAATTGGGTGAGAGCAGGCACTGCATACAGAGGCACTTGTCTGGGAGCTGCTCGGTGTACCTGCAGTGTCCATGCAATCCTGTCTCAAAGAGCTCCTCTCTACTCAGCACACATGGGCAGGCTTAGCAGAGGGGAGTCGGCTGTCACTCACAGTGACTGGGCTGTGATGCAGTGTAAAGGGCAGGCGATAAGCTAATGCTGTGTGGTCGGGACGTGACATCACAGGAAGCAGCAAAATCACTGCAGGAGAGGTCATGTGACCGCTCTAAGACAGGTGTTGACAGGAGAGAAGGGCTTACAGCAGATCAGGTAGGTAATTACGGTCCATCTACTTATATATGTGTAGCCCAATACTGTAAAAATTGATTTAAGTCGGATAAGTCCTTTGATGCAATTGGCAATGGTGTGCTCATCAACCACAAGACCTATTTTTTATTGATGGGATCCAGACCATTAATGTATCAAACATACTTTTCGCAGGCTTAAAACCTACAAATATAAAGGGCAGGTAGGATCCTAAACACAGCTTTAGACTAATGGAAGAAGTTCACAGACAAAAATATAGGTATTCACTACCTCCAAATGTTTCTGCAAAAATATTAGGCTAGGCAGTCCTACCATCAATCTCCCAGTGTCCAGTCCTGGCTGCGGTGCGGACCTCACATCGACAGCATGGGAGCCAATCCATGAGCTCAACGGCTCAGCCCATGTAGATGAAACGTCCCACTCAGAGCCACTGAGCTCACTGATTGGCTGCCACACTGTTGGTATAAGGTCTACACCGCAGCCAGTGCTGGACCCAGGGATGGTGAGCAGAGAAAGGTAGGTTTGCTTTAAAGAGAACCTGTCACCCCCTGGTGCTTTCCAAAGTGAAAGCACCACTGAATGCAGCGTGTATGCTGCATCCAGGGAAGGTGTGTATCATGTCTCTACCCCCCCTGTAACCCGTAATAAACACTTTGGAAAGTTTAGAGCTAAAAGGTCTGAGGGGCTTATCCGATTATGCTGTGCTGGCTGCCAGCATGGACCCCCCCGCCTCCTGCCTGTGTGTGTGTGTCTCTGTGTAGAGCCAAAGAGGAGGGTAGGCCCATACAAGAAGAGGCGAAACACACAGGCAGGAGGCGGGGAGGACTGTGCCAGAAGCTAGCACAGCATAATCGGATAAGCCCCTCGGATCTCTTAACTATAAACCTCCCAAAGTGTTTTTTTTTTTTTCAAGTTACGGGGGGTGGGTGGGAGGGGGGTAGAGACATTGTACACACCTTCCCTAAATGCAGCATACACGCTGCATTCAGGGGTGCTTTCACTTTGGAAAGCTCCAGGGGGGTGACAGGTTCTCTTTAATAACAAACTGCACTTGGGAACCAAGATTTTTTTGACAGGGCACAATGCAGTTTAAATTAAAAATATTTATTAATATATATTCAATGTTTGCATATATCTCAACACACTGAGAAGGCTATTGTATTCTTTGGTTTGCATATAATGAAGTCACAACAGCTTGCACCTGTTCACATTTGCTTTATTCTGTTAGAGTGCATGCACACAATCAGTGAAGGCAGCGGTAAGATGCTGCGTTCAAAATGCTGTGTTGTATAGTAGAAGCATAGTGAATGGGATTTGTAGAAACGCCATCCTCACTATGCTTCACCCAACTGCAGCGTTTTGACAGCTGCGGTGTGGGTTGCTGGCATTTCGCTCTTCTGCAGTATGTTAATTTCATGCTGCGGAGTTGAAAGCGGCTGCCATCAGGTGCATGCAGGGAGAAGCCTCTCTACACCCGCCGCACATGGTGAGTTCAGGGCGGCTGCGGCCATCCATGGGTTTCCTGCAGCCTGGAGGAGCACAGTGAATTACACTGCCTTAGCAGTTTCTGCTCAGATTTGTTATTTGCTGCACCAAGACTATAGTCAACTTTGTTGCTATCAGAGGATGCAGAAAAGTTGTACTCTTTGTATAAGGGTGGTTTCACACTTGTGTATGTAAATGCAGCGTACCAAACGCAGCTAAACGCATGCGCACTGCGTTCCTATGTTTAACATACACAGCCTGTAGCATTTTTTGTGTGGTTGCTTGTTTTATCTGCAAGCTCCCGCAAGCGCACAAACAATGCATGGGAGTCAATGGATCCGCAGTGTCCTCCGCATGACAGCGCAGGAGAATGCTGCGGATCTCATTGAAATATCTCCCAATGGACGCGCTGATCTCCCGAGACTGATTTGACAGCTGTTTAAATCTCCCGCGCTGACATTTCTTCTTCGGTGTCGGCGTGTGAGATGTAAACAGCTGTTAGATCAGCTGTTTCTCCCTGCCGACAGCGGCAGGAGATCAGCGGCGGCTGGGAGGAGGAGATCTTCGCCCCTGATCTCCGCCTCCCAGGCGCCGCCGAGACAGCTGATTGGCTGGCCGGCCTGCATACTGATGTGAACTCATGCGGACATTCTCTGCTGCGTTCACATCAGTCCTCCGCATGCAGACACAAACGCAAATGTGAAACCAGCCTAAATCTGCTTTTTTATGGGAGAACAACCACAGTGGCCATGTGGATTGCTTCTTATTATTCCATATACTTATTCATGTGGATGAATATCAGTTGACAAATAAAGTGTCTTTTTATGTGCATTTGAAACAATACAAAATTGCATTGAAAAGTAGGGAGTGGTCTTCTCAATGTAGAAGGCCAGTATACGTTATATATAGTTGAACTGAAAATCTGGCCTGCAAGAAGATAGAATCTTCTACAAAATGTGGCCTTATGATTTTATAGAAAATCATAACAATTACCGTATTTATTTATTGGGTGCATTTTATCCTGAACCTAAAATAATAGATAAGGTGAATTTAGTTATCCCATAGTCAGGCGGGCTGTTGGGTATCCTGTCATCTGTATGGAATGTTAATCTCGTGTGTCATCCAACCTTTTGTGCAACTTGTAGTCCACTCTGACTAGTTCGGCTCTCTTCAAATTCTTGCACGACATTTCTGTCTATAGAGCTTGTATTTCCTATTTCTGTTTTCATATCTATGTTAAGAGCTATAGATTATCGGATGTATGCAAAGCAAGGGCCCGCAAATAACATCGACTGTGGGCCCACTATTCAGCTACATGAAAATATTACTTTACCCTCCTTCACAAAGTTACCTCTGCTTCTTTATAGTAATAAACTGGATAGCCAAATATAACAATGATGAGATGCTTGCTTTGTCCATATATAGTGAATATTGTGAATGTATTGTACAAATTGCTGCTCATATAAACTGATGGGGTCCGAAACCTGCACAGGTGCCCACCGGGGGCTCGCCTGTTATCAAAGTCTGATCCTACTCCAATTTTGTTTTCTGTAGCTTTGGTGTATGTGACTTTGGGTCATCATATCTTTTACTATGTACATTGTGTTTGTTATTAAACCTCTTGTTTCAGTGTAGAATTAAATTATATTTTCTATGATACTGCAAATGATTAAAGAAATTTAGATAATTAGTACGGTATTTCATGTAAAAAGCATACACGTGGTATCCGTATCTTCATGTATTTGTAATGTTTCTCTATTTTCTCTGCAGATTCACATTTATTCCCTTGGAATGACCTTGTACTGGGGAGCAGACTACAATGTACCTCAGAGCCAGGTAGGCATCCACACAGACTATCACTGCTCTTATATGTAAATAAAAGGGGAATCCGTCACCAGGCTTTGGCTACCTTTTAATGTTTTAGGGGCAGAGACACTGATTCCAGCAATGTGTTACCTACTGGGTTGTTTGCTGTAGTTTTGGTAGATTTACTGTTTTATCTGCTGAAGATCTACATTCTAAGCTCTATGTAACACTGCCCACACGTCCGATTGACAGCTTTTTGTGAATATCATGGGACATACTATACTGAGTTCATGAATATGGAGGACGACATAGTAGAGGGTTGCAAGTCCACTAGCGATAATCTCTGCTAATTAAACAGTGATTTTATCAAAACTGCAGCAAGCAGCCCAATAGTTACACATCGCTGGAATCTGGGTCTCTGCCTCATCTCTACATTACGCTGCTCACTGATTAAGTGGCAAAAACACTGATGAAGGATTCACTTTCAACAATGAAAACACCATTTTATGTATGTAGTTAACACCTTCAGAAGAATTATTCTGATAAACAAAATAGTTTAACAAGTTGCCCTTCTATTACACAATAATTCATAATCTAGCCCCATGCTGGCTGTGTAACACAGGTTGCATTTGCTGGTACAGATATGGTGAAGTTCCAGCTCCTGAGCTTGCTTTATACGCTTGTATCAGAAGTGAACAATTATTGTCAAATAGAGGATACACAGATCTGTTAGACTTGTTGAGGCTGACTGCTGTATTAAGCCCCGTCACACGGGGCGACATCGCCGCCCATTACAGAGGTGACGTGGGGGCGTGGCCTATCACCGGCTTTATCGCCCCTACCTCGCCTCATGTAAAGGGGCGATGTTGGCGGTGCCGGGCGATCGCCTGGTTTCAGAGCAGTGCTCTGAAACCAGGCGACCATCATGGGGCGATGTGCACGCATCGCCCATGTAACCGGCCGCCGGCGACCTGTCAGGCGATGGGAGCCATAGGCTCCCATTCTCCTGCATCGCCGCTGGGGTTTTCAGACACCCCGGCGGCGATGCCGCCTGACAGCTCGCCGGCGCGGGGCGGGAGATGTCGCCCCATGTAAACGGAGGACGGCGACGCTGGCGAGACACCAAAAAATGTGCACACACCCGCCAGTCACCGCCAACATCCCAAGCCCCGTCGCCAGGTGTGACGGGGGCTTTAGGTTTGGCCTCTATCAATAATTTGTTTACAAGGAGCTTTAGGCTTGGAAAGTAGTTGCAATTTTTGAGCTACCGGTGTATTTTACAATCAAAAATTCTTAATCTGTAATCTACGATTCTCTTCATACAACAGAGTAATTATTGTCACATTCGCTCCTTTCCATTTCTTTTTGATCAGTCGTTGTTTTGAATTGATGAAATTTACTCTTACTCTTTTTGAATAATTTCTATGTGTATGCAAGCTGCAATATGTTGACAGTTTGTAATATACATCCTGTCAACATTTTGCATAGTTACCCAGATATCACCTATTTGCGGCAGCCAGGGAAGGTCCAGGAGGCGTGTTTGTGTTGGAGCCAGCATGTAAATACAGAACTGGACATTATGCCAAGACTCCTCCAAACATGCCCCCTCCCCAGTCTTAGCATTCCCGGCCACCCCCAGACTGCTAACGGCCCCCCCAGTCCCTAATATCACCACCCACCCCCATTGAGCACAGCGGTTCCCTGCTCCACTGGCACAATGTGCCGAGTCCGCAGCTGTGAAAGAGATTCAGTACACTGTCAGTGCTGGAGGAGACCGCTGCATGTGTGTGCGTGCTT